>WWET01001075.1:308640-322014 GCA_011038615.1 Limnodynastes dumerilii | reverse complement strand
GGGAGAGCGCCCTTTACATTCATATACTTTTCAGAGTTCTACCTCCAAAATGATGGGGGCAATTTTTACATTTTCTCCCTCTCAAAAGTATGCAAAATCCAGAGATCCACAGTTTGAAAAGAGGAAAAACAGGTGGAAAGTTACACCTGAGAAAAACCATATTAAAAGGCGGCTTTTTAATATATTCATGCTGGGAAAATACTTTGCTTTTGTTTACAAATACCTCTTCCACACTAAGCTATGGACCCAGAAATAACCCTGGTCGTCTGTCAGTGTAAATCGGTCAACCCGAATCTGGAGCCCTGGGTCTGCAACCCTGGTTGATAACAGGGATATTCCCAGGATGACCTAAGCCATGCTACAGCGTGAAAGGGGAAACCTGAGTTATTCAACCCGAGTTCCATTAAAAGTACCAAATTGGGGGATGGGAATCACTGTCTGCCTCTACAGACATTGGTACAGCGTGAAAGGCTACTACCAGGAATTTACCCGGGTTGTAGCTATGGTGTGAATAGATGCAACAGGGCTATAAGCCGTGTTCATTATCCCATGCACTGTTACATAAACTAGGGTAAGGAAACCTCTTAACTCTACTACTTACTGCAATAAATGAAATTTGCCTTGTCTATACACACACACACATACATACATACACAGTATATATATATTTTTTTCTACTTGGTGTTTAATGTATTTTACTTAACTGTATTCCATCGGTCTCCCGATATGTACCCCCCTTTTCCTCTCCCCTAATAACAGCTGTTAGGGGGAGGAAAAGGGGGATCTATGGGGAGACCTCTGGAATACTTACCCTAACGCCATCATCAGATGTCGTAATATAACGGGTCAGTGCGGATTGTTAAAATCTGCGCTGACACTTAGTAAATACATTCATTATCGTGGGCCGGTTGGGAGTGTTTTTGTCATCGTCGCCATGGTTTTCATAACGATGACAGCATTTTAAATAAAAATGATTTGCATTTACGCGATAAAGCCCATTTTCACATGAAAACAGGCTTTATCATATCAAAACGAGCATTGTAAATAGAGCCCATAGTAAGCACTGACATTCCAACAGTGTGGATAATGGATGCATTCTTTCAAAAATGTATTCTAGTGACTTTTTTCACAAGAGATGTTCTACGTAAGAGGTTACCTTTACTTTATTGCTATGTGGTGAGTGTTACTATGAAGGAACTAAGACAAAAAAAGAAATCTATATAGGACACTTAGTCAATCAATAAGTAAAAAAAAAAAAAGAATCTGTTTCATATTTTATATGGTAGCAGTCAGTCAGCAAATGTTCAATATGGTTTCTCTATGTATGTGGAGATTGTACTGTGCACAGCGTAGATTCCAATCCTGTGGGCTGAATCATCAGATGCACCATTCTACTGCTGTGTGATTACATAATATGCATGTGCACAACTCATACATTTTTTGAAGTTTAAGGAAGGTTGCACAGATTTTGTTGTATTTTTTCCATATTTCTTGTGGCAATTTGCAAACTTGTATGGTGACCTTTGCTTTCAGACCCCTGGACGATACTATTGAGGATATTTTTAACCTATGGGCAGCTGTGGATGTAAAAAAAAAAAAGTTCTGATGTCATAAATCACACTCAGAAAACAGATGATAAGAACCATTTGCAGGATTTCAGCAAAGCAAGTACCTTTACAAGCAAGTTTCACCAGGGTGTGAGCACCAATTGTTTTTCTCTCCTACATGTGTCAACTAGATTTAGGAGTGTAGGTTAGAAGCTGATACAATGAAAAGGCAACTGCTGGATTTTTTTTTCTTCTTTTTTTTTGCAAGAGCAACAGGAAGTGAGGATGGCATGTGTAAAATATACTCCAGCTGAGCAAACAGTCATTATCATATGTTATAGGAACCGGGGGAAATTTGCCTGTGTGAAATAGTTAATTTATACAACTTGTTTTGTCTACAGTCTGCATATCCTTTTAAAGCATGACATTAATTACATATTACTTCCTATAACAGCATAGAAGGAAAGATGGTTTGTTGTTTTTCCATACAAACAGGACAATGTTAATGATGTTTTATTAGTCCAATTTGGCATCAAAGATTATGAGAATCTACAGTCTACATTAACCAAAAAAAACACCTATTGCACTTTAATGAATCAATGTGCCCAAAATGTAAAAATCACCAAAATAATACAGCTAAATCAGATGCTATCAAACCTATAATATATTATTCTATAGCTACAAGACATTTTTTTTTTCTATCATAAAATTTCTCACGCTGAATATTTAAAGATGCCTTTCCCTTACGTAATTTGTTGTCTACATCAATGTATTTGTTAAAAAAAATCACTAGCAGTCACTGGCTACAGAGAATTACCCAACATTTTTTTCTTGTGCTTTAACCCATGTGACTCCAAATTTAATTCTGCATAAGTTTACCATTAAAGACCTCAGATAAACAAATTATTTGGAAATCTAGACGTAGAAATCTGGATTAGATAAGTAAACGTACAGTTTTCATATTTTGGTGTAATTTATCCAGAAAATGACTTGCTAATGTTATATGCCGAGAACTGACATTTTGTCCCAAAAGCTATTGCCATAAGTATCATTTATAAATACCCCCAAAACTAATGTAGCAGATATTAACTTTCATTTTAATACACCTTACTACGGTATTTATTATAACTTTTACCCTACAAAGATTGCCCTCTCCATTACAGTATCTGTTTCCAGCATAAAAGGCATGAATTGGAATTGCAAGTTTCTTACTAATCCAGTTCTTCTGAACAAGTTGGTTCTAGTACTGACAGGTTCCTCTCACAAATCTTCCCAGAATACAACCAGAGTCAGGAATTCTTACATAATTATTTCCTGGCTTTCCATTTGTATTTTACCCGTGAAAAAGTTGCAGAGGTTCAGCTTGATCTGAAAAGTGGTCTAAAAATAAGTTTGTCGCCTCGACAGACATGTCAGAAGTATGTGCAAGGGTTTGATCATCTCTCTACTCCTAAGAGAACAGTTCAAGCTTGTGAAATCTGATTCATGCAACCTGATCCAGCCAGCTCCACCCAGCTCACAGAATCAACAAATCCAGAAACTAGTCCATTAAGAGAATAGACTAGAAAGCAGATGCAAAAAAAAAAAATAATAATAATAATTTGTATAGTTTTACACTTAGGATGTTGATATCATTGTACTTTATCAAGCTTCAAACATCATTACGGGACTTGCAATATTAACTTTAGATGTGATCTCTGAAAATAGCAAGATTACTTTTCTTTAAGCTATCCCTGCAACTAACAAAATCATTATAGGCTATTTTGACTTATATCGTCACCAGTTTCTGCCTAAAACTTAAATGGCACATTGAAAATGATAACCTTTGGTAGGACTGTTGGTTAGAATCCCCTGTTTTAATCTCACAATACATGCATTCCTACCACACATATGCAAGGAAGCATTACATAAATTATCAGTATATTCTGTCAACAATTGTATTTAAAAAGCATACTTTCTCTCAAATCTATAGCAACATATTGATTTTTTTTTTTTTTACTGTTATCAAGCCACACATGTAGTTTTTTAAATGCATAAAATTAAACTAAAGCAGATATGTTATTTTTTAGCTTTGCAACTGATGGCTAATAAGTAACAAGGGTGACTGTTACCCAGATCAACTCAGGGGGAGAAAAAAAAAAGTAAAAAAAAAAGTAAAAAACTACAAAGAAAAACGAAAATACTTTCCATGATTATCTAAGCTTTAAAGAAAGTTTCATACAGCACAATATAAAATTACCTTAAAACACTCCAAGGTCAGAATGTCATCTTTACATAAGTGTAACTTCCCACTTCTAAAGTGAAGAATGGCATTTTCTTCCTCTCAATGTGGATAACACGCATTCTTAGCATTGTTAAAATGTGACTTAGAAAGCCAACGCAATGCTCCCTGGGCACAGATGAAATAATATATTAATTCTGTATTAGGGCCAAAAAAAGGGCAGAAGACACTTAGCTAAAGTAGGCCCAAACAGATCAGCAAATGCTTTAGTTATTTATTAGTGATGTTGGTAGCCTAAAACATCATATCACACTTTTTATTTTTTATAAATACACTTCAGACATGTCACTTTTAAATGTTTGATTGGTTGGAAAGGATTCAACCCTGCTCCTGATTAATAAACATATTTTAACCAAAATCCCCCAAAATAGAGCGATCTTATGGTGCAGTCTAAATCCAATACTTAGTAGTTGCCACAACCAAAGCAGCATTCAGTAGTTTAGTAATATAGGGAAAAGATGAAAGTACGTCTAAAGATTGAAAATAAAAGCAAAACCATGTAAAAAAGTTAAAATACATTTTTAATTAAATAAAAAAAATAATTCTGAAATATATGCTACAAAGTGAAACAGACCATAATGGTGTGGATATTGAATTCTGACAAAATAGAGAAATAACAGACACATATTAATTAATAATTATATTTTCTGCATTATAGTTAACATATGTATTTTATTTTGTGTCACCCTTATTTTTCTTTAAGTATTGATACTTTGTTATAATTCAGACGTAAATTTTCAACAGTCTTTTGTAATAAATATCATAAAATAATAGATTCACATAATAAATATTTTTTTACAATAAAAAAAAGTTTTAACAGACTTTTGTCTTAAAAATAGGCAATATTCAATTTTGTGATTTATACATAAAATATACAAAAAGCCAGACTGTGGCTAAGGCAATTAAAAATACAGAACACAAAAAAAAAAAAAATTAAATGAAAACACAGAGGAAAAACAGGTCACCACCAGGAAACACAAAATATTGGTTCCCTGGGGGAAAGAGCTTATTTCGTTAAGGCTACTGAATTTTCTGGCACCTGAAAATTACACATTAGTAACAGAAACAAGATAAGGCAAATTGGAGGTTGGGTAGATTTAAATAGATGTCCTTCAACATAGACTAGTGCGTCTGCTACCAATTTATAAACAAGAAAGAGGGAGCTGGGAGTTCTCGTAGCTTAACTCACAACAGGTTGGCATACTGAATCGAACCCCCGCATCACGAATTGTATTGTCACTGAATTTTGCAGGACTGCTAGAAAATGTAAATCTTGCCACCCTTATAACAGCGTTTTGGTATTTTCCCACAAATGGGCAAATGATTATAAACTATAAATAAAACATTTCCATTTGTTATTTCTGATAAAACAATCCGGTACTGTAAAAACTGGTGTTTTGTCATCATTCCTCAACACAAAAAAACAATATAATTGTGCACATGCCTAAGCCAACCAGGAATCAAGATTAGTTACTGCAGAATTCTGGGGCAGGAGGAATAAAGGACTTTGAAAGGCGTAATGGAGGTACTAATGAAAACATATGTATATATTTATATATATATATAACCTACGCAACAAATGGATCCATATTTTGGAAAGCAGAGTCACTCCATTAAAATTAGGAGGGCTTGCCCTGGCCACGTGGAACACCATCCAGTTTGCAATACACAGTATTTGAGTTCTTACATCGGCAGCCTGGGCGGTTTAATCTGTCATAACAACCACGACACAGTTTCAGGCACCCCTTGGCAGGAGGGTAGCAGAGCAAGCACGGCAAGAATATGGACATAGCTCCCATGCACATGTATCTAGAGCAGCAGTGTGACTGTGTGCAAGAGCAAGGATTATCTGCATACGAGTCCCCTTCATCGTCATTCGAACAGTGGTAGAAAGCTGCTTTCACCAGACACATGCAAGTACTGTATTCCACCATACTTTCAGCTGAGCAAAGACACTGACGATTGCAAGCCAGACAAGAAGGCAAGGTCCTTGGGGCTGTGCAGTCTGTACACTTGCACTTTCCGCACTGTTCACAAATAAACCTGTGCTGCGTTGAGTCCAATTTTAAAGAGCTCTTTAAATCATCCACTGCAGATGCCTTGGGTTGCAATCGAACTACCCTGTCCGTCCTGTGCCCAGAGTTATTCCTGGTTGGTGGAGATTGTCCCAAAAGTTCCTGCTCGGAAGAAGCACTATTTGTGCTTCCTGAACTTGCAGCACTTCCCGTGCTGGTGGACCTACTGAGCACAGGTGCCCTTGCCATGTACACATGTCCTGTGTGAGCCAAGTGAGGGGCTCTGTGCTCATTGTTATTATTCACATTAACTGGTAGAATTTCATGAGTCCTCTCCTGTTTGCTGTGCCTGGGTGCAGTTTTTGGCCCATGTTTCCTCACCATGGATGGGCCCTCTGTGTACTCGTTCCTGCTCCGGAGAGCTTTAATTTGATCCAGAGACAAGATAGTTGCTGGTTGAACCTCACGCTCATATTCCAACCGCTGCCTGCTGTCCAAAGAAGGCTGCTGGATGACAACTAATGAACCGCTTGGGCCATGGTGACTTTGTAGCTCCATCTGTAGTGATCTCGACTTCTGGCATTCAATGTGAACTTGGCATGCATCTGAAAACCTGTATATGGAAAATACGAAAATTAGTACAAAAAGGTTACACTGCATAGAAACTAATTCTTTATTGTAATCCACTAACCAATTGACATATTTTTCTGTAGTGGCTCAACCAGAAAACAAAATACACATTCTCTTCTAGCAGAAGTGATCTACAGACCTGCAAGATCCAACTAGCCCATAATAAAGCAAAGTCTGCTGATGTCAAGTGTGTCAGATAAAGAGATTTATAGGATATAAAACAATGAACCTTAGAAGTAGTTCTTAGTAACACATAAATTTACATCATTATATCAAACCTCAAAAAAATGCAGTTTCTTATCACCATTAGACTTATTCACAAACAGATATACATACACACACACTTTTTATTTATTTATTTTATTTCCCAAATCACTATAAATTATTCAAGCAAAGTTATTATTAAAGACTTTTACCATACATAAGATTACAAATAATACTGGAAACAAAATCAAAATAAGTGCAAAAAACATACAAGAATAAAACCATTTATAATTGACATTTAGAGCCCCTTAGTCCAGTTTCTAAAATGGAAAATCAAGCAATAGTTAGGGAACTGCTAGTCGAATTTGTAAGGAGAGTTTACAGATGTTTTCTTCATATTTAACTTCTAGGCTAAAAACGTTCGCAAAGTACAATCTATATACCTCTTCTGATAAAAGGGCCATATCCAGAGAGAATTTGAGAACAGTCACTATCCCAATAGCTTACAGATGGCCAAGAAAGATCCGTGAACCTATGTGGGGTTTTTTTTTACCATGCAATGATTGTCATTCAGAGCAGGCTAATGGCACATTTGGGGAGGAAAGTAGGACAAGAAGGTGGGGGTTGAAATGCCAATAAAGGAGGGATGGGGGGAAAGGAGAGGAAGGAAAAAGTTATGAATGAAAACAAACCCTTGCTGTGAAGAGGAGGGGGAAAGGTGATCATGACCGCAGGGGGGCGGACTTTCCACCCATCCAGATGCAATGCCATGTCTTGTGCGTGCCCTAATAAAGGGCACACCCCTACACATTGCACGGGTATTATGTGCAAGGTAACACAACCCTCTTCATATAGATACGTTGTTCATCTATGCTTACAACTAAGGAAAGCGGAAAGTGATCTGACAAATCCCTTAAACACAAGACAAGCAATGCACACAGAGACCATCCCTGCAGCATACACTGTATACGTTGTGCAGAAAAGGTTGCTCTTGTCACCTTCCACACACCACATGGGTTCGTTCTCTTCCGAACACCTGTTGATCTCTCCGTGAACAACCCCTGTGGCCTTGCACAAATAATCACACCTGCTTGCCGTGATCCTGATTATAACACGTGCACAACGAGCACAGATGGTTTCTTAGGTTCTGCTAACACTGATATAGGCGCTCTAGTGCAATCACTTACCTAGTTGCAAGCAGGATCCAAATGCAATCCCATGTAAAGCAGCACTGCGCCAGATCCAAGCGGCGCTATGATTATTAAGCATGGGACATGAGGCGTGTCACACTACTCCAATCCAAATCATTTCCAGGGATCACTGTATACAAGCGACTGACACGCAGCAGTGACAGAAAGGTAAATACATCCACGGCTTCTCGGTCATTACATGACAATCCGTAACCACAGGGCACTTGAAAGCCTCCAACTACAACCAGGATAGGAAATTCACAGTGCTCATCAATGTCTGTCAGCATGCATTGGTCTAGGCGATCTAACAAGCAATGCTGGAAGTCCTTGTCAGGGTTCCGTGTTGCTGCATGCGGTGGGAGGAGGCTGCAAAGGGAGGACTCTAGCTTGCAATACTTCTATAACTCCTCGCCAAGTAAAATCCAGCGAATGCCTTCTAAACAACACAATGCACTTCCCTTGCACGAAAACACAATCCTCAGGTTAGCGTGTGAACGCCTCTCGGATACTCCAGTGTGGAAAGAGCCTGCAGATAGGAGGCACTGGCAGAGAATAATGGTGATGAATGAGGGTGTCAGCCTGTAGCGATCACTCACAGCTCCCCCCACATACACACAACCTTCCACGCCTCGCGCTCTTCTGCCTCTGAATGAATGGATTCCTGGAACACTGGGTTTGTTCAAGGGGAGGGTTCTCATTGGCTGGCGGCGGAGAGTGAAGGAATAAAATAGAACGTGGAGCTGCCCCGCAGCCTCTGATTGGCTGACTGGAGAGGGCGCGCTCGCTACAGTGGCGCGGAGAAGGCACTGCAAGGTGTATTTAGCGAGAGGTTGTCGGGGAGACAGCATGGTCTGAGTACTGCGGATAAGCCGCTGTGCAAATGTGGAACGCTCGCAATGGGACTATACCCATAACGAAAAGGGGCACTAGTTACTGTCATGAGCTCTAGGCTTGCACAGGAGTTCGGAGGCCATATGTTATGCACACTGTGTGTATGTAATAAATAGAGCCCAAACCTGAGCACATCGTTCATGCGATAGGGACCATACCGTACATGTAATAGAGCCCAATGTAATAGGCTGTAAGAACACTGGACATGAAATAGGCAGTCATAGTATAAGAACACTGGACATGGAATAGGCAGTCATAGATAGGCAGTCATAGTATAAGAACACTGGACATGGAATAGGCAGTCATAGTATAAGAACACTGGATATGGAATAGGCAGTCATATTGTAAGAACACTGGACATGTGATATTTCATAGTGTAAGAACACTGGACATGTAATATGTATTTATATAATATTGTATGAACATTGTACATTTAATTGTAACATTCTGATAACACTGGACATGTAATATTTATATAATGTAAGAACACTGGACATGTAATATGTATTTATATAATATTGTAAGAACATTGGACATGTCATAGTAATCTTCTGATAACACTGGACAGGTAATATGTATTTATATCATATTGTAAGAACACAGGACATGTAACAGTCATATTCTAATAACACTGGACATGTAATATGTAGTCATATATTGTAAGAACACTGGCCATGTAATGTGCATATTATATTGTAAGAACACTGGCCATGTAATATGCATATTATATTGTAAGAACACTGGCCATGTAATATGCATATTATATTGTAAGAACACTGGCCATGTAATATGCATATTATATTGTAAGAACACTGGACATGTAATAGGCAGTCATATTGTAATAAGACTGGACATGTAATACGCATATTATATTGTAAGAACATTGGATATACATAGGAAGTAGTCATGTAATGGTCAGTCATATATTATTGTAAGAACACTGGACATGCAGTGAGTAGAGCAAGCATGGCCTGTACTCCTCAGCTCTCTGTGACTGTGACAGTCTCTCTGGCTGTGTTTGTGTGGATGTGCCTGCACTTGTCAGGCTAGGAGATCCTGCACTCGCCTTGTTTCCCCAGGGGAGGAAGAGTCGCGACCTGTCCCCGGAGGGAGGGGTGATGTTTCCTGCAGATAAGGAACATTTCTTCTTATCGCATTTACATTGCAGTCTGGACAGAGTGGGAACTAATCCCAGGATTTAGCATTCCTTCTTCTCACTGGCAGCTAAAGTGTTAAGTGTCTGCCCATCTGGGGGACAAGGAGAATTGCAAAACAACTCTTCATGTATATGTGCCTGTCAGCAATAATAGCTCCCTGCTGGGGGACAGAGGTGTGCCCCTAATGTCCACACATTGCCTGGGGCTGTGCGGAAGGAGATGTCCTTCTCATTTCCTACGATCAAAGTGCCACATGCTAATTAACCCCATTAAGAGTCACCGCTTGCCTCCAACCTCCCTATTAAGTCGCATTAATCAGCGTCTGTACATAACAGTCCGGCAATTAATGTTTGTATATAACTGCATGTAATCGAGCAGCAATTCAATACTGATACACAGACTAATTATGTTCCTGATGTTTTTTAGTGTGTGTGTGTTCTGAAGATGAACGTGGAACCGGACATGAGTGACAGCTATAGTTCTAGAAGTACAGGTAACGCTTTACATATAGCATATGCTGATGGTACATATATAAGTAATGTTATGCAGTGTGTTCCCAGGAAAGGCGTATGGGAAATGACAGCTGCAAGTGTTATGCTGAGCACAAGGGTCCCGGGGGAATGGTAAAAAACCCCTTTTACCGTATGGGGTGAATGATTGGCCTTTCTGTTATCTGTAAACAGGAATCGGAACTCCTCGTGTTCTGCGATCAGTTTGCATACAATCTAATCGCTGCGCTAGACAGTTCTATGCAGGTAATTGTTACATTTGCGATCACAGGCTCAGGATCACGCAGTAATGAATAACTTTGAGAGGGAAATAGTTAACACTTATTTGTTTGCCTTGTAAATATTTGAACATGAGCTACACTTCCACATTACACATTCTTTACTGTAGCTTCAGCAGATAAATATCTCGCCTCCCAGAGTAATACACCCTCTTGTAGATTGGTCATAGGCTACCTATACACATCATTGGTTGTCTGATTACTGTTCCCAGGAGGACATAGCATACTGACGGACAGATGGCTGAGCCAGAGCCAGCTGTCTGCTGTTATTGTTAAAGAGGAAACGGTACATCCGGGTAGGTTTCAATGTGAAATCCTATTCTTAGGTAGAGGAAACCGCAAGTGGGGTTAATCACTGCACAAGAGTTCCTGTTCCACTTCCCAAAGTGTGTATGATCTATAGGATTCACTGCAGAATGAAGCACAATAGTACAATGTACTGACACCTGTCCATATCATCTGAGACTTTACAGTATGCTCAGCTCATCTTCTTGGTATTTATTGCTGGATAAACAGTGGGTGGTTATGTAGCAGTCTCTTGGGTTTTGCTCTGCAGAAACTTTATGTTGCACAAATGCTCTAATTTAAATACCATTTTTAAAACAATCAACAATATTTATATAATAGTAAAGAATTGCTAAATAATTTATCTCCAAATAAGTAAAGTATTTGCCAGCTTGTGGCGGTATTTAACCCCTGTGCTATTAAAACTCCAAGTTTACACAGATGAAAGGTTTTGTCCTGTCTTTCAATTAGCATCTTCCTGTTAATCATTAACAAGATAAAAGGCCAGCTTTCAAGGATAAAGGACCCCCTAATTCAAATAATATTGTTCATAGTCATCTAGGGAAGCTGTTAAAATGGCAAGAACATTCAAAGAAAATGAAGCATAAATTTATTTATATACACAAGACTGGAAATTTTAGATAACCCAAGGAGTCCAGTTGTGTGGACATATGCTTTACTAGTCACTTTCAATACAAAGCCATCTCCCAACAGTGAAGCATGATGGTTTCAGCATCATATGAAGGGTTGATAGAATTGTTAACATTGAATGATGCATGGATGTTATCACACAACATATAAACACACAGCGTCAGCAAGTTAAAAACCTCTATTCATATGTATGCCTCATATTAGGCTACCTGGCACTGGGTCACTTGGGAACATTTGCTTTTCTTTGAAACAGTCTACTAGGCCATATTTAACCCTCACTCTCAAATGTGACAATTCTCACTGGTAGGTAGTAAATGAATATCTCTATTAAGAAGTAGGTTATTGAATTTAGAAAACACATTGTTGCTCTATAAATAGCCTAAACATTAAAACAGAAATTAATTTACTCCTGCAAACCTGGTCATTCAGTCTCTTTCTGTTTAACATAAGTTACTGTGAGAAATCTTATTTAAATGCACTTGTGAAATGGACCATTATTATTTCATTTTAATAGCTCATTCCAGATTGTATTAAATATCAGTTGTAAATATTCAGTATTATAATTATATCCAGCATAGAGAAACAACAGAAATTAAATAAGTAAGGGTCCAACTATGGATAAGTTTCTAAAAATGTATTTATAATCAGTACAAAAATGTCAATGAGCCAGCATAGCAAAACAGTTATTATTTCTTATTTATTCAAATACAAATCAATAAATTCCATATTTTCCTTTGTAAAACAGAATGTATTATTATGTGCAGATTATAGCCCCTACTGTATGATCTGGCCAGAGTTTCTCTCTGTTTGTTGACACATTAGCTATGTAATAATTTCCTAGCAATTCAAGAGTATAAAACTAACATATCTAACAATATTAGCATGTCCACTAGGTGGTGTCATTCATCATTGTCAGCTAGTACCAACATGTGCCATATAATTTGACATAGCAGTTCTCTGATAGATTAGGAATGCTGTCAAATCTAATACTAATATTTCGATTGATTTAATTGAAGCAAATAGTTAATTGTACATACTTAGAATGAAACCCTCAAAATGGAAAATTTCTATTTTATAGTTATTCCTAAGAACTGTAATTTGTATTTGTGGGGCATACACCAATATCTTATACTTAACCACACCCCCATAGCTAATCTTGGTCATTTTACAAGAGGCATGTAATATAGGGTAAAGAGCTTAACAAACATATATGCTTTTGGATTCTGTGCTGTTCCAAATTGATGAAGAATTTAAAAAAAAAATAAAAAAAAAAAAAAAATATTCAAGTAGTTTTCTCTACAGGAGAGAACACATTGGACATATTTACTATGTAATACCATTATTTTCCCATATTTCCAAAATTATGTTAATTAAAGTTTTAAGGATCTGCTCCATTACATAAAAAAAATCAGTATATACCATTATTGTACATTAACTGAACAATATTTCAATATCTGACAGAATAACTGCATGCATACTCCATTATGTTACATAATAAATTATTTTAATCTTAATTTCCAGTTTGTCTTTGTTTTTACTTATTCTAACCCTCTCTGGCTAATTATTAAATGCAAAATTAATTAATTTCTATGAAAATGTGTGAAAACTGTAGATAAAGGCTAAATAAGTAACAGTTTTATTTATTATTTTGCCTTTATTGGTGAATTTATAATATGTAAATTATTTATATTTATTAAATTATTTAATATAACATAATTATTTTAATATCATTTATC
>WWET01001075.1:270246-307303 GCA_011038615.1 Limnodynastes dumerilii | reverse complement strand
AAAAGAGCAGATCCCCTTTTCATTTGTGTTGGAATGAGGACACAGTGCCAGAGTGTGGAGGAAAGTGGCTGAGTAGTTTGTTAGTTGATGACGAAGGGCCGTATTCACACCTAAGAAACTTCTGCTTCTTAGGTGTGGTGTTTCCCGATATGACCTATTACGCATGCCTAGTAGGTCATATACGCAATCTATGTTCCAGTTAGGTAGTTTAGTTAGAAAGGGCAGTGATTAGGTAGAAGTGGGATAAAGAGGGGATTTAGATTAGCCGGGGAGGCGAGGACGTGCTGAGTTTCCTTTTTAAGATAAGGTTAGATAAGGTAGCGCTATGGTACTCGCAAATGCCATAAGGTACCTAAAAATGGGGGCGGGGGAGGGGACTGGAGAATTAGGTGCGGATACACATGTATCGCAAGTGTGAATCAGGTCCGAAGAGAGGATGACAATTCCTGTCTGATCTTGTCATTTTTAGTTATCTATATTAAAATACTTGTATTGTTATTATTTCAGTCTTTGAGAAGTAAATATTTCTCTTCGCAGCTGTGTGAAGTGTATGTTTACACAAATTATGCACTAACCAAGAATGCCTAATGTATTTAATCATGCTTTTAATGCTTTTGTTGTGGAATTACCTTTTCAGCAGCCCAGCCAGGTAATTATCTGGCACAGGACCGCTTTTTGTTTTAGTACTAGGGGCACTACAGTGTGACATATAAAGAATATGGAGCTTGTCAGTAAACTGTTTTACTACAGTGGAGCAGTTCTATCAATTTATAACATCCGGTAAGTACTGGCTTCTGTTTTGTACATAAAGAGCCCAATGTCATCCGTGACGTCACATAGAACTGTATTACCATTGGGTTAATGGACAGAGAAGGATTCTCCTGCGCATTGGCCCTCTAGTCCACAGCTCTAAGCAGCAAGCATTGGTGGTAGGATACATGGTAAGTATCTGCAGGCCCTATAAGCTTCGGGCCCGGGACAGTAGTCCCACCTGGCGGCACTGTTTGCTGTCAAATTGGTATAGCAGGATTGCATAGGTGTGTACTCAGGTGTACATCGTTCCAGCTAAAATCTAATCACACTACTTTTTTTTATCTCTTGCATGTTATTATTAATAGCTATTTATACATAATAAAGTGCATTGAGGCCAATAATAAGATCCTGATCTTTGGGTGTTGATTGTCGCTTAGAAAATTCGCCTGATACTTTGCAGCAGTGAGGTGCTGACTGTCGTCACTTTTCGGCAGTATGCCCTCAGAAAAGATGTCTCCCATAACCACACGATTTTCTAACAGTGGAACCATGACAGCTAAGTTTAACCCTAATAATCCCCTTCCTGCAACCTAACCCTAACACTCCCCTAACCATTGTAGTCCCACATCCTAATCCTATGGGTACAGAATTACGCTTTCAGATGCATCTTTCTTGAAAACCAGGCTTTCGTAACGACAACTGTATCACCTGATGGTCAATTACATCTCAACTGATGCAAGGCAAAATACTTCTCCTTGAAATAACCATAATTAGGAATCTAGACCATAACCCATGTTTAAAGTAGCAGAAAACAGCCATGCCCTCTTCTATTTGGATCTGAGCTTAAGAGCATTTCCTGCAGCCTTGCTACTCTGTGGACACCCAACTTCCTGATGACCTCTTTAGTCTAGTTTTGTAGGTTCGTTTTTATTATATGTCATAGGCTGAGTGATAGAACGTTCTCACACACAATGAGAATGATCCCCCCATGTAAGGTTAATCATTGTTTTTTTTTAAATAAACATAATTGAAACGTGTATACAAAAAGATGTTGCTTTATCAATGCCATTAACAGACCGATGCGCATTTAGCATATAAAATGTAAATATAAATATTTCTAAAGACATCTTTTGAATATAATCAGTTGCAAACCAAGCAGAGAGAATATAAAACTACAATCCGTCAGGCGAAGATCTTGGGTAAAGGAAATTGAGAAAAGCGGGGTGGTTTTGAAGCCTAACAACATGTGAATTTGTCAGTGACAGTGGTAAATATATCGTCCATTGATTCATAAAGATCAAGACGATCGAACCAGTTTTTTATGGTAGGAGGGATGGGAGAACGCCAGCGGCAAGGAATGACTGCTCTGGACGCATTGGCTAGGTGCTTTAAGAAAGAGGACTTGTATTTTGAGATGGGTATCTCTGTGTAGGATAGGATCCAAAATTCAGGACCTTCAGGAATATCTGGACCCAACAAGAAAATAGAAATCTCTCTAACCTTCTGCCAAAAATCTGACAATGCAGAACAACTCCACCAAATATGAATGTGTACCCCTGCCCCTCCATACCTCCATGTTACAGCCACAGTTGGGCAGTATTTATGGACTAAAGTTGGGACTCTATACCATCTTGTTTTAAACTGAGTCTCCATAATGGAGAGGCTCATTGGGCAGGCATGTGTAAGGGAGAAAATAGGGGCTGTGGCAGTTCTTTATTCCAGGCAGAGGCTTATGGTGTGCAGCAGTGTACAGAGAGTTTAGTAGCATTTTATAGAGTAAAGAAATATTATAGGATGGGGGTTCTTTATTCAAGCAAAGTTGCTCAAAAGGAGTTCTTCTAAAAAGAGGGCGTCTCTCGGAATGCATGATAAACCGTCGTAGTTGAAGGTATGCCCAATGTTCTCATGATGGAAGTTGGTGCCTCTCTTGGAGAGACTGGAAGGAGAGTGGAGTCCCCACCATCAGCTGGTCGACCCTGAGCAAACCTGCTGAGACCCACAGACTTAAGGCGCGTGGTGACTGTTATTTTTTATGGCAGTTCCATGAATAGAAAATGCTAAGCATGCTGAGGCAAATAGGCAACACAACCACAAACGCATATCATAGAGGGTTCACATATTGTACTTTATAATAATGTGTTGGAGGATGGGAAAATGAAATACCCCATAAAGACCTTTTTAAGAAAAACCATCTCAGCTATAACCCTTGTGCAAGAAACACTGGTGCGCTGGCCACATATCTTTCACAGCTTAGTTACATTCTCTGCAAGTTTTAAGCTGTTTAATGCCCATGTTTAAATATCATAATATAATCACATTTTTCGTATATGCTATACTGCATTTTGTAAAGCTGCTTTCAACTCTATGTTGCTCATTTCCTCTGCTGTATGCATGGGTTTCAAAACAAGATTCAGAGGGATCCTTGAGCAATGGGTAGAACTATTGAGACACATGTACACACTTTTTAAACATACCCATAGCTTGACTTATGATAACCCCACTTGTGAACTCAGCCTGCTACTAGCATCATTACACTTTGGTCTGGCTGTCTGGGATATCGTTCCAGTTGATGAGCATAGATTCTTGTGCAGCTCTGAGCAAAAATAGTGGACATCATTTCATTGAACTGCGCAAAGTTGAGCAAACTCGAAAGGGATATGGCCCCCAGAAGGACATAGATGTAACTTGTATAACAATAGTGAGGTGCACATTTCAACTATAATATAAATATAAAGAATTGAAAGTTACATAACATTCCTACTTTGTTTTGTTGGTTCATTAGGTTGATACACTTGTGGTCACTAACCATAGTGCCCATACGACTTTATCAGCCATTGTAATATCATTTTACATGTCCACAATCCACCCAGTGTTCCATAGATGAAAATGTCATGGAAAACTCTAGGTGCTATTGTCACGCTGCATGTCAGGGTCAGTGCAACAGCTGCCATTTAAAGATTAGCTAAAACCACCCTGTTGTTCTAATCCACTATGTTACCTGGTGATACATGCCTGTTATAAGGTCATATTACATAGGACCAATATGACAGCATGAAATAATCTCCTGATCACACACTCTGACTATGCAATCAGTACTTCTATTTTCTTGGTACATAACAGGTAGTAATATAATACCTGTCTTGTGCTTTCCTACTTGTTAATCCAGTTTTTCACATTTGTGAGCCAATTTTTTTGTCTTAAAATTTTAGCAGTGCCATAAGCATAATAACAAAACAGTATTTTATTTCATTACATTTTTGCACTGAATTGCATACGCTTTTTACATTTCAGGATAAGTAGTAAAGGAACATATGTGAGACATCAGTAGCATGTTTGAATAGTATTCTATGGCACTTAAGATGGGATCCAGATTTCTGCTGATGCGGCGCTCTGAGATCCCAATCTGGACCCCTACTAGATCCTAACTCTGTGTGTGCGAGGGCAAGCCACTCCCTTATATGCAAGAGACTTACTATTGCAGGACCCCGCATTAATATTTCCATGCCCTCCCCTTGTAAAATGTGGATGGTGCTGAAATCTGGATAGTATCTAAGGGACTGATACAGAACAACGCCCGCTGGCGTTGCTACGGCGGTCGTATGCGTGAGATCCGTTTTTTGTCGATCTGCTCATGCGCTCGGCAGTTGTTTTGCGGCGTAACTAGGGATTTTAGTAACTGTGGATCAGGCTTCCCTAACTCTAGCGTATTTACGGTGGAAGACAATCTTACGATCACCGTAAATACGATAGAGTTAGGGAATGTAGGCGGGGGGAGGCATGCTAAATAGCAAGGAAAGGCCGGGCTGAGCACTTACGGGCAGTTTGTAGCCTCTGTAGTTACGCTGCCAAAAGGTAAGGTAGCCCGCAGCCAGCGTAAGGCAGTGTAACTACGGCAGGACGGGGGGAGTGCATTGTAGAAACACTGTTAGTACACACAGCGCTTCAGCGTAGCTATGGATCAGGCCCTAAGGGCCTAACCAAACTCTTACTGTACAATTACTTGCCTATGTGACATATGCATCCTGCCCTGTCATCGGGTGTCTGGATCTGGAAGCTCCAGATACCTAATGAAGAGCGCATGCACACTTTGAAAATTCGGTCATTTTCCACTGCGTTTTCTGCTGCTTCCTTAGCACATGTGGGTCACACGTGAATGCTGCTTTACACGATTAGCACAAACTCAGCGCCTTATTAGCTTTTTTTATTACAATATAATAGCAATAGACAATGGAGTCCATTTGCTATTATTATAGCATCGAATGCTAATGATAGCAGTCAGACTCGCTTGCTTACTAATACTTACCCCTCCGGTGAGGTCCTGTGATAGTCTGCATGCACATTGGCTAACTTCTGGGACTTGAAAATGTTCAAATCCCAAAAGTTAAATACACTGCACATGTGTTGGGACTTAACTTCAGGGACACGGAGCACAGGACAGGTTGTTTCTTTACTTTTTATTTAAGTCTGTTATTATTTATTTATTTATTATTGATAAGAAAAAAAACAGTAACAATAAAAAAATAATAATAATTTAATACACACAATGGGCTGGATCCAGACTTAAGTAAGTGCTTGAAGTTAGGAGAGGAAGGTTGCACCTGGGCTATTCCCAAGTTGATTTCAGGGGGAGTTAAGTTAATTATATTCTTTGCATGAAGGGACATATCTTTGAATTCCTTACTGCACACAGATAGTGACCAGCTTTACTATTACACTGTTATTTAGACTTGGGATAGGAAACATCACCTCTCATCTCTAATACTGTTTGCAACAGATGAAATATGACTCCCCTGCAATCAACATGGTTTAGCCCAGGAGTAACTTTCCTCTCTTAATTTCAAGCACTTACTTAAGTCGGGATCCAGCCCAATCTGTGTATTCTTGTGGTCTCCCTATATATACTCCCCTTTCATCCCCCTAATAACAACTATTAAGAGGAGGATATATAGGGTATATGGGGAGACGGCAGGAATACTTTCACTAACGCATCTTCAGTTGGCGTTATATATGTATACTTATTTTACTTAGTAAATATAGCGATCAACCAGCCCGCATTTAGGTGCTGCAGTAGCTATTAATCACCATTTTACATTCCAACTTTATTAGGAAGTCTGTAGCCCTTTAAAACAACATTTAGATGTGAAATGATAAATTCCACAAACTTATGTCCTGCTGACTCCTTGCTTTTGAGTAATATCCTATGAATACACAGTGGAAGTATTCTAAAATTGTGCTCTTTGTTTGATAACAATAGGTGCTTAGCATTCAATAAGAGGAGCGTGACGATCAGGAAGTGGCTGCACAAGGCAGGCATATCAAATTCCAAATTCACAAAGGAGTACAAAGGAAAGGAGCACTAAAGCAAGGAGAGCACCACCTAGCTAGCCTGCAGCTGATCACTCCAAATGATTACAATAACTCCCTAATATTTTACAACGAGGGTCTTTACATTTGTTTTAGCTGGAGTTTTTTGCTGAATTTAGTACTTCATTGGCCCAGCAAGCAACAAAAGGCCTCATCCAGACTTACGATGTTGTGCTGTGCGTACTAACACACAGAGTAACATCTATGCACTCCCCCTGACACTCCCCCTGTCCTGGCGTATTTACACTTTGTTACGCTGGCTGAAGGCTACCCTAACTTCAGCCGGTGTAACAGAGTGTAATTACGCCGGGATCGGAGCGTAACTGACAAACCTTGCCCTCCCTGCCTCCCCCCGCCTACCTTCCCTGACTGTAGCATAGTTATGGCGCTCGTAACCGAGGGATGCCCCTTCAACCGTAACTACGCTACAGTTAGGGACGCCATTTCCTTACTACAGGAAATCACTAACTACGCCGGGCAACATTTGCCCGGCGCATACGCAAATCGGCTAAACAGACGATTTTACGCATACGGCCCCAGTAACTACGGTGGCGGGCGCTGTTCTGGATCAGACCCATAAACCCTGTTACTTCTGTCCTTGCTTTTTTTTAATTTGTATTTGATTTCCTTTTCTACAAATAAAAACAGCACTAAAGATAATTTTGTACATAATAATGCATACTTAATAATAAAACCTATTAAGTGTTATTTAAAAGAACCCCTAAATTTCCAAGAGCAATTGTAGTAAATTCACTGCAACATATAGCACCGGATCTAGAGGAAAACAGGTAGAAATTTACCAAAACCATGCTAAATCTTATGGGGAGTCAAATAAATGTTGTTCTTTGCATGTAGGGGAATACGTTGCTTTAGCTTATTACACAGAGATATTGATCACCTCTACTTTTAAACTATTATCTTTGCAACACATGAAATTTGAAAATTTCTACCTGTTTTTCTCTTATTTACAAATTCTGGATGCAGCTAATAACTAAACATAAGGCCAAGTCCAGACTTCTGAATTTTGCTGAATGTTGGTGCATATCAGACTGTTTGCGGCAGCTTTATTTGCATGAAAACCTCTGCTAATCAACTGGAACACATACTATCATATCCAGACTTAAGATGGGTCCAGCCCATAGAAACAAGCTAATACTAAGCAACACAAATAAGATTGAAGCAAAGTAGAATATTCTGTAGTTTGTGGGATACTATATAGGTGTAGGCCCAAAACTTTTAGCACTAACTACATCCTTAGAAGTTATATTATAAATATAAATAGATGTATTTATTTTCTAGAATGGATTGTCTACCATATTTCAGCGATATCATGCATTTCTTTATGATCGTCTGGCAAACACAACTCCAATAGCTTTGAGTCATCCTCTATCTACCAACCTGGAGTTTTCCTGATGTTACTACAAAAACTTTTCTTCAGGTTCTCTGCATCCTTAGGACCAAATCCTGAATTAATAAGCCCATAGCAGAGATCTGAGGTCGGATCCCCGCTGTACCCTAAGTCCAGCGGCCATTCCCCATGCACACAAGGGACTTATGATCAAAGGACCCTACCTTCAGATTTCCGCACCGGCCCCCTTTTAAAATTGAGATGGTGTCTAATTCTGGATTGTGTATAAGGGCTTAACCAAGTCCCTTACTGTACAGTTAGCACACCTCCCCCTTCGTGGTGGTGCCATTACAATTATAGCTATGAATTGAGGAAATATCTTTTTTTGTTTAATATTTATCTTTTTATTTGTTTGTCTTTGTTCGGTATTTGTTCATTTTTCTGGATTACTTTACCATATTGATAAGTATATTTATGTGTTTTGTAAAGACTATTTAATTGTAATAAAGAAAAACACATATCTGTTTGTGACTAAGAACAGTAACATTTATTCCATTGCAGAAACAATGTTTTATGTGTGTAAATATGCAAAGCATTGAATAGGGAAGTGTACCTCTCATGAACTTCGCATACATCTATGGACTAATTAATGAAAAGTGGGAGGATAATTACTTTCTTCCAAATTGGTGCCAGTGTGACTATGAGTAAGGACAAGCCTGGCCAAAACACGTAAATCAGCAGCCACACTACAGTGGTCACACTACCTGCGGCTAGTTCAATCTTTGTCCATATACATATATCATCTGTCGGCTTCTCTGGACTTGTTCTGGCTTCCAGGCACAGACTCACAGTACACCATCAATACTCATCCTGGTACATTGTTTGAAGTTATATTCTTGTGTTGAAATCCAATGTTTTAAGGGTACATGTGGTATATTAAATAGCTGTTATAATTTTGTTTCATCCATTGCATCTTTTGTCTACTTACCCGCTGGGAACTGGATGAAGAGATTATTTCCATGAGCCTCTTCTCTACACTGTTGAGACACCTGTGAACTTTTTTATCCATTGAGACTACACTTTTGTGAGTTTTTCCTCCTTCTCAGTTTTGTTTAGTGCCTATTCCTCTTATTCTTTTCATTTAATTGTGTTGGCTGGACCCACACGGTGTATAGAACTGGCTGCAGGTTTATAGTACAGCACGAGTTACAATTTCATCTGTATTTGAAAGTTTCTACACTTGTCTAGCATGCCACCTGTTACACTGGCTGCAGTTACGTGCCAACCCTTCCATCTGGTCTGCCTCCTCTAACATGCTACATCCAGGCCGTTCTCTGCAGTCAGAACATACACCAATTAGCTTGGGGGTGTAGATTGCCACCTTGAATGTCCCTTTTTTTTTTCCGAAAGGGACGTTTTCTACCAGGGTACACCAAAGTGCCTGGGAAATCGATTGCTTCTGCCTCGCTGAGGAGAAGCAATCGATGATTGCCAGCGAATGGTAACCCTTCCCTTCCGTGACTTTAACCCTAACCCTCACCTTATATTACGCTAAATCTAATCTCCATGCAGCTTGACGCTAATGCTTTTCTCCCTGTAGCCTGACCCTAAGACTCCCCTCCCTGCAGCCTAACCCTAAGACTCCTCTACCCGCAGCCTAACCCTGAGACTTTTCTCCCCATAGTCTAAAGCTGGCTATACATTAGAGCGATTAGCAAAAATCCCCGAAAATCTTTTGTCTCCAATCTTTTAGACTCCAAAACTAAATCTGCGCTATACAATACACTAATTTTAGCCGATAATCGTTATAAAATGTGAAAAACCTCAGATTTTCCATCTCCTTTTATCGTCCCGCAAAATAATGTTTTTGACCATACACCTGAAGATAAAAGTTTTTTCTCATACGATTTTTCATTCAAAATTTGCATAACGGGCTGTCCCAAGCGTGGGGCAGACCTAAGTTCACGGCAGGAAATAGTCATAGTAGACTTCCTGTTGATACTCGCTCCATAATTTCTTACAGAGATGGATAAGTGTAGGTACGGTCGTGGAATGTTTGCCCTGTTTATTGTGTTAGTGTTCCAACGAAAAGAGAGAAAAAGGTGGATTCGCCGGCTTCGTTTTTGAGCGAGAGTCCAGAGTCCAAATGCACATGCAGGCTCCATTAAAAGTCCAGAGTCCAGGTGTGCACCGTTATAAAAAAGTCCAGAGTTCAGTTGTTTCAATACATGTTTTTTATACGATCACCCAGTGTTTAGGTGTCAATGGACAGGAAACACAAACAGAAAGGAGAAGGTGTAATGAGAAATTAGCATAATTATGTCTACGAAAGTACTAACGTCACCAGGAGTTTATCGGCTACGATTTCACGATTATTGTGAATTGCCCATACACTGTGCAGTTTTACATTTTATCTTCTGCTTTGGTTCCAATTTAAATCAAACATGTCAAAAGATCAAATAATCGTTCAAAACAGGTTCTTGGAAGATTATTGGATGATCGGCGAAAAAATCATCACCATACACTTGAACGAAAATTTACCCGATAACACAATAATTGCAAAATTGTGACAATTTCTCTAGTGTATGGCCCTTAGACACCCCTATTACCCTATCCCTAACCCACCCTTCCCCTAAAACTCCCCATACTCATACTAACCTGTGTGGTTGGTGCGGTGGTGTGACGGGTCTGCGGCGGTTGGCGTTTTTTAAAGAATGAAGGGTAAGTATGCTGAATAACAATGTGCATTCATAACATTTTTAGCAAATAGAGCTTTTTTAAAAATGAGTTTTCGGTTGTCGTAAGCTGCATATTCATGGCAGCGACTGACACCGTCAGTCTGGAGCTGTGTCCAGCTACAGAAGTTGATTGGGGGCTATATTCTGTAAATACAGAGCGTTATTACACTGCATGATATCCATGTTGCGCAAATATGTGTAACAAATATTTCTGTGTTTTATTTTAAAGATAGAACAGTAGAGTTTGTTACTGGTTTATGGCAGTGTGCTGGGGCATTTTTCCCTTTGTTTCTGTGGCTAACAGATTAACCCCCTGCCTTTCATGCACCTGTTCACATTTACCTATAAATTGATTGAGCAACTTCCATTCTGTGATGATATCTATGTTGTTTGGTTTTTCTGTTGGTTCCTGTCTGAACCCTGATTTCTCCCTTCGTCCTCCTGTCTGTTACCTCCCATCCTTACCCTCCTTCCTTCCTGTTCCTTATTTAACTCGTGCCTCCTGTTGCCCTGTATGTTTCATGTAGCCAGGTGCAGCGTTATTTCCATCTGGCACTTACTCTGAGTTCATACTGAGTCTTATTGTGTCTATTTTATCTTACACTTCACTTTGAATCCGATTCCATCTGACTCTCCTTATGATTAGCTCCCTTGGTCCTCAGTGCTTATAATTCATTCTTTAATCACCTTGCCTGGCTCCTGCCTCATATCTTCCATTAGATAATTTGGTCTATCCCCCACTACGCCGATAGTCCCAGCCCCTTGTGTGGGCTCTGGACTTAACACCTTAACATTCTGTTTCCATGCTTGTGCTTATGCTGCTCCTGGACTCCTCTCCCAACCCTATCCTATGGTCTAGCCCTGTGGATCTTTGTGTTTTCTGTGCCAGTGTGGGTGTTACTCTGTTGTGAGGGCTAGCTTATTTAGGTTATCGCTTTGGGATGCCATTTGGGTCACGACCTGCTAGGTGTCTGCAGCGCAGTCTGTCCCTAAAAAGAGCTCCAGTGAACACCAGACTTCTAGATAAACTCCACAACCCAGTCTGCCATCACAAAGCTTAGAGACACACATTTATTAAATCTATGTCCTGCTTTCTAGAAGGGTCTTGCTATCCATATAAAGGATGAGATTGCAAACTAATGAGTGCTTCTCTTAAAGATCTTTAATAATAGGAAACATGGAATGCAAACTGTCAAGAAGAAATTCCAATGTGCATTCTGGCTCTAAACTCTCAAGTTTTTATTGTACTATATGTATAGAATACTATAAAAGCTACAATTTTGGACATATACTTGTCTTGGATTACAAAATGTACTTAAGGCAGCTACCACACATACCTTTTAAGTTTGCATGAACTATTTATTAGCTGTTCAAAATCTCTCAGGATCTTGCAAAATATGGCTGCCAGACAGAAATGGGCTAAATGCTTTCAGCAAGTGATGGGAGGAATTTACAATACGTAGAGCAGGTAGAGGTCAAAGGGGAACTCCAGAGCTCCTCTGGTCACTATGTCATTTTAACTGTAGTTCCATGAAACCGCAGGATTATAAACTGCTAATACAAGCTGAATGAATAACCAAACAAACAAAGGAAAATAGTCCTACATTTTTCTTATAGCCTGTCAGAGTGATTTATGTTAGAAAAACACCTTGTTTAGATTGTTGCTTCAATGATGTTTTCAAGACAAATACAGTTTCACTTCACTTTCTTGCTGATCAGTAGTTAAGACAGCAGGTTTGCTATTTTTATAATAAATCACTGAGACGCTTGTGACCGGAGGAGTGGTGCAGAATGTCCCCATGTTTTTTAGGCAATTTATTTCTGATTAATGCCTGACCGGTGTTGCAGCTACTAATCAGGACAATATTAGTGATGATGATGTCTGCACACACTGCAAAGGATGCATGTAACTGAGCACTGCAACAGTATTTATGTACTAAATACGCCATAAATATATACATAATTTGGACCAGTATTTTAAATAGGATTTCTAGAATAACTGGGCCTGATCCAGAATGTCTAACATTTGGTGACTTATGCAAGCTACTTGTGTAAGTCAGCCCTAACATTAGACAACAGATGTCCCGTAGCAGATCTCCTGGCGTACAGATCACAATTCCGCATTCCTAAACCCTGCAAGGGGGACGGGTTAGGTATTCTAAAAAGGCATTGTGGGCCGCATGAAGCATTCCACATGGATCTGCGTGCAGACAGAACAGATCTGAGTGAATAACATAATGCTGGTTTATGGACGCGTCTCCCATCCAAAGTCTGCATGTGAGAGGGGAGTTCTATAGGAGTGCAGACCACCGTATGTCCGAAACACCAGATCCAGAAGTCCGTATGGCAAGGTACTTACACGTTCCAAAGGCGTAACTACCCAGTGCGATTGTGCTGCACATTCGCGGGTGTGTAAAAATTGTTACAATTTTTAATTACGCAACTAATTCCAACGGTGGGTCATGACTACCCGCCATGTGTACAGCGTGTACGCATGGTGAGCAGGTGGGAAGTATTTACATTGTACAGTAAGGGCTTGCCTAACCTTTTATGTACGATCCTCCATTATGAACAGGTCCCTTACGCACAGGGGTGTGAGTGTAAAAGTTAGGTAAGATTCTGGGCATGGAAGCTCCATACATGTGAGGGCAGTGCAGTGCCCTCACATGTACAGAATATAGGATCACACTTAGGTCTGGATTAGGTCCACTGTCGCTACTACTACTAATAATACTAATAATAATAGATTTGTATACTTCAGATAAGATATCTACACTGTATAAGGTCTGTGCAAGGTAAATACCTCACACTTTAAAATGACAGTATATTAAATAACTGAAAAGAACATCAGTTCCAATCACCTGCTCTAAACATCTCAATACGAAAGAGAGGCTAGATAGGAAGGTAAAGTTGTAATCCAGTTGAAACATGGGACAATCAAAACATTATTGGATATAAGTTAGAATAAAACCTACCTACTGAGTCTTATTGTCAATGGCGCAGGGGGTACGGCTGCTATGGAACCCGGAGGAGAAATAGGCCTGTGACAGCTGCTCACAATGACCCCTAGAACTTGAAGCTGTTAGAAGCTGGCAGCTTAAGTCAGCGTTCGGCACTCAGCAATTGCTTCCAATGTATTCATAAGCAGTGGTCAGCACTCACAGATGAGTAACATGGGCTGTCTTAAGCTGCCAGCCTCTAAAAGCTGCTTGTACGGGACGGTAATCGGCCAGTGGCCACACTGCTCATGCGTATGATAGAAGAGAGAGGGTGGCGTGTGTCCTACCACCCTCCATCAGACTCAGACCTCATAGCAAGAGGTAACAAGTACTTCTGGCCTTGCTCAATGTTCTTGCTATCAGAAGTTAAACAGACAAACTTTCGCCCAGATTCTGCTCCGTAGTATACATATAAAATAATTCGGCATTTACTGGCATCCTAGAATATAAATTTCAAACCATATAAATTGTTGACACTTTACTTGAAAATACTTTTCATTTTAGAAGTCGTAAAAATAACATAACCTATCATGATTATTGCAAAACAGTTAAAACTGTTACGTTATTACAGAGCAGTTTTGTTACACTTAAATGACATCGTTAGTCATGAAACATAGCGGGGAAAAAAGGTTAAGAGAAAAATTAGCTGTTTTTTCCCTAGCCCTTCCAATGAAAGCAGAACAAGCACATAACGCTTTAGAAGCATAGAAGGTTCTTTCAGAGCCTTGTACTGAAAGGTTAAAAATGAATGAATGACGGAAGTGAACCTGCAGTTTCCGTACACACACAAAAAGTAATGAGGCAGGTAGAAGGGAAGTGAGTGCTTGAGGTGTTCTTTCAAAACACAGAAGGCAGCCTCTGTCTGGCCTTTCTGAATACTGCACTGTGCACTTCACTTTTCCTTTACACACTGCTTAGGCAACTTATACCTATCCAGCTGTTGACGAGCCATAATCCCCAACAGGTTGAGAGTTGTAGGTAAGCCAAAAGGAAAGGGCCAGAGACTGAAACTCCCTGACTGATGTACAGTGCATTATCTAAAATATCAGGGCTAGTATGGAGGATTTTTGGCATACACAGAAATAACCATGTGCTTGCCTTGTTAATACGTCTTCTTTTCAGTGTATAGTCTTCAGATATTAAGAGAACTGTATGTGTAATAATGTGCCCTCCTGTGTTTTCATAGTAACCTGTATTTATAGACAATACATGTAGCATTAAGATTACTAACCAAAATGAACCTCTTCACTATACTGCATGCCTCATGTGTTTGTGTATGGATGTTTTTATAACATTGATATTTGTGCCCCTCTATAAAGTGCACCTGATTACAGTATTATGCCCAGGTCTGACACGTGAGAGGCATATACATTCATACCTTTTATTCTTGTTAGTCTCCTGCATGGTTCAAAACGGGATCTAGGTGTCGCTGCAATGCCCTGTTTTAAACAGTGAAAAGCTTAGTTTCAGCTGTACCATTGCCAGCACCTTTTTAAGAGTTACTCGACAAGGTATCCATTCTGGTTAGGGTTAAGCTGTGGGACTGGAGGAGTTAGGTTCCAAAGAGGGGAGGGTTAAGGTTAGGCTGCGGGACAAAGACAGTTAGGCTAAGCCTGCAGAGATATGATGGTTAGGCTGTGGGGTGACAATGGTTAGGGTTAGGGTCAGGGGTAGGGGAGGGTTGGATTGTGGGACGAGGATGGTCAGAATTAGGGGAGTGTTAGGGTTAGGATGCAGAAAGGGGAGGGTGAGGCTGCAGGGTGAAAATGGTAAGGGTTAGGAGAGGGTTAGACTGAGGGACGAGGATGGTTAGAATTAGGAGAGTGTTAGGATTAGGCTAAGGAGAGGGTTAAGTTGTGGGAAGGGCATGGCTAGTGTTAGGGTCAAGAAAACATACCTGTTGACGTTGGACTTGTCACAGACAGTTATTAATAACACAAGTATACAATACAGGTGAATATAATACACCAGACGGGTGTGGGTTGACGGTCTGCGGTAAGTTTTTTGAAAAGGCCGATTTCTAGCAGCCAGTTTCATATTGGCTCTGCATTTGATTGCTCCTGCCCTGAAAAAGTACAAGCAATTCAAGATCCCCAGGAGGAATCACAGCGGCGAGAGGGGAGAATTTCTCAAACCCCAATCCTTATCCTAATCCTCACTCTAACCTTCCCCTTCCACTACCTATCCATTCCCCTAATCCTCCCTTCCTCGCAGCCTGACCTTAAGACTCCCCATGTACTCTCCCTTGTGGGTCCGGAGCAGCGGACTTACCCATTCATTAGTAAAACTTTCTAATTAGTAATATATTCGAAATAGAGGCGGTCAAAAAACAGCTGTCTGTAATTAAAAAATTACATTTAGAGCACGTCCCTACCAGACTACCTGATGCACATTGCACATTGCTTGTCTTTAGAATGGTATGCTTTTACATTGCCTAGAACAGTTAACTTATATACTGCTTCTTCAACTGCCTTTTCATTATTTGTCCTTCGCTTTAGGAATATACTGCATTTCAGTGTCTGTCAAGCATCTGCCCTCATCACACATCCTTAAATTCACCTTTTATAGGTAGCATTTCAGCAGTTACTCAGTAGTATGCACTTAAAATCACCCATTTCAACTGAAATACACACACACACAAATATATTTATCAAAGTATTTATACATTAGTGACATGCCAAGTAATTATAATATTTTATAAAGCAGTTCCTCCAACAATTAAACATACAACTTATAAATTATGCAATCTACATTTTTCCTGGTAATTCTCATAAAATTGTATAAGCGAGTCTGGAATTCTTGGGGTCACAACAGTCAAGGCCTGATCAAAATGTCTTCCCATAATGCTTTTGGCATTGATATCCTCCTGCAAAGCCAGCAGTGCAGCCTCTCTGCAAACAGCGGTGATCTGCAAGAAAATATTTCATGGAAAGTTATTGTGGCCACAAAGAAATTAAATAGAGTAAAGACAAAATAGCAGTAATAGGATTTTTATATTTATCAAACATACTATATTTAGTCATGTAAACAAATTAACCTTAATTTATGTAGACAAATTATCTTAACTGTGCAATACAAACTACATGTTAAAATAGTAATGATTCAACCTATGCTTCTTTTTACAATGCATCATATCCTACACTTAATATGGTGTAAACTGAGAATCATGAGATGATAACATAGTAGTTTACTAGAAAAAAACTAAATCTACGCATCTACAACAACAATACAAATGTACATAGAAAATTATAAATTATAAATTATATTCACCATTAAATTATATAATCATTACAAGCAACCCTTTATCATTTCATATCCTATAAATAAAATCTGGCAGTTAAAACTACATGCCATCACCACTATCTTGACAAACAGATTCTATGCTTTCATTTAAATGTTGTTTAGATAAATGACAAAATCCTGATACAACAATTGGGACTCAATGGGTAAAAGCTTCTTCGGTGGTATGAATGCTTTCTTTCCTAGCTCCCAGGCCTTTAGACAGCGGAAGCAGACCAAGACTGGTGTCATTCTAAAGACATAAAGACACATTGCTGGCAGGATGAAAAGAGATATTGTGGGGGTTCAGTACAGCATAGAATACAGTGATTGCTATGCACAGTACGCCCATCTCTGTGAACCAGTGGACCATCTCAACCTTATTTGTTTGCCCATTCAGCATACTTTCTGCTTGTTCATTTTCTGTTGCCCTGTTTATGCCATGCTGATGGAAGTCAAAACAGCTAAGTCACATATTAGAGGATTAGGAAGCTTTTACAAAAACATGCATAGCTTTAGGTGGCTTTGTCATGAAAGAATATTACACTTAGTGCCATGCAGCTGGTTTTTACCAGGTCAATGAAGCTAAAAATCTATACTAAATTCTGTCACAAGGGAAATTCTATTCAATGTTTTATGTCCCTGAAATATATGATAAATATTCCAGCCTCCACTTCTAAGTTCTAGCTCAAGAACTCTTCCTATGATAGATGAAAGCTATGATTTAGAAGATGACTAAAAAGCAAATAAGGTTATGGCTATATAGATTTGGTTCAGACCACTCTAAACTCCCCTCACCTTTAAGGTCAACTCCTCATCAACTGCTCCCTCTCTTCCCTCATCAACACTCCTTCCCACCCTCTGCTAACCACTGATGTCGGACCTCCCTACTGATCACCACATCTCACGGCAGTGTCCAGGACTTCTCCCGTGCTGCACCTCAAGCGCTCACTCAAAACACACCCAGTTATCGCGCTACATGTTTTTTTGCCGGAGTAAAAATAGCCAAAAAAAGAGTATATTATTATTGGTAACTAAATTAAATTGTAAAGTGTTCTATGATGTTCCAAACTCATCATTTAGAAGTGCTAAGTATGATCGATAGCTTCCCTGCCTCAATGCCAATATTTGGACATATTATAACACTTTACCATTTTATATAATTACAAACTTATATTCACCTATTTTGATAGAAGAATATTATGTCTAACTGAAAATTGTATGGTAGGGCACATTAGAGGTCTGAGGGACACACACACACACACACACACTAAACACACATATATATACACACACACACACACACACACACAAAAAGAGCAGTACTGGGAATTATTAGCATAAAATACTAGGAATTCAACGCTTCCGGCGTTTCAGTTTTAATGGCAAAACTCTTATCATTAAAACTATTTAATTATGAAACTATTATTTATGAAAACGTTGCAAGCCCTGGACTCCTAGTGCTTTACTCTAATAATCTCTGAGTGCCACTCTTCTTGTATCCGTACGTATTTGGTCATGATGCCAACTGTGTATGCCAGCCCACACATACATACATACATACATACATACATACATACATACATACACTTATGTATTTAGATAGATAGATTTATATAGATTAAACAAAAAATAAATAAATAAAAAAAATAAAACACTGGATATTGTCACTCCTCCAAATAAGATAACTGGCTTGGAGTTTTAAAACGGTCAAAAGTAGAATAGAAAGGCCAATAAGACGCTCACAAGGCTTGTTAGCAGAGGGTAAGCAAAACTTTTCAGGTATTTTATTATAGTTTATCCCAATGTTTCAACCTCTAATAGTGGTTTTCGTAGGGGGTCAAAAACAAAGTGCAAAACTTCCAGACTTCCCAATCTTAGGCTGCGCTATGGTGCCATGCTTTTAACATTTTTATCACATGTATTGTGTATATATAGGGTTATTTATTTTGCACTCTATATGTATTTTGATCCCTCAAAAGCCGCTCTTTGAGGTTGAAACATCGAAATATGCTATAATAAAATAATGAAAAAAGGTTTGCTAAACCTCAATTAAAAAAGCCTTAGCAATGCCATATTTGCCTTTCGCATATACATATACATATACATATATACATATTTACTTTGTTTATTATCGTCTCATGAATTAGAAACATTTATGTACATTCTATCGGCTCTGTACATCCCTGATATGCTTTCACTATCTTGGGATTTAGGGTACTGAAGATACCTAAAATAAAGGAATATGAGTAATATAATCTGGACCTTATCAATAGCTTTGTTTGCTTATTGATTATAGTTGGTTTTTAATTTATGAATTATTTCCCTCGGCTCCCGCCACGTGGATATTACCCAGGGTACTATGCTGCCATCGAGATTCAAGGAAAATCAATTATCAGGTATAATTCTACTTTTTGCTTTATACATGTATTGTATTCCTTCATATTACTCTGTTAATTAATTATTGTATTGTATATGCAACTGTTATTTTACTATTGCTTATGTACGGCGCTGCGGATACCGTGTGGCGCCTTATAAATAAATGTTAATAAAAAATAATAATAAACAAAACAAAAACCGCTGGATACTGTCACTCCTCAAAATGAGATAAGTGGCTTGGGGTCTTAAAACGGTCAAAAATAGAATAGAAAGGCCACTAAGACGCTCACAAGGCTTGTTTGTCGAGGGAAAGCAAAACTTTTAAGGTATTTTATTATAGTTTATAACAATGATTCAACCTCAAAGAGTGGTTTTAATAGGGGGTCAAAAACAAACAAAGTGCCAAACTTCCAGACTTTCGATTCTGAGGCTGCAGCATGGTGTCATGCTTTTAACATTTTTAACACCTATATTGTGTATATATAGGGTTATTGATTTTGCACTCTATATGTATTTTGATCCCGTAAAAGCCGCGTTTTGAGGTTGAAACATTGGAATATGCTATAATAAAATATAGAAAAACGGTTTGCTAAACCTCAACTAAAAAGCCTTAGGAATGCCATATTTACCTTTCGAATGTAGATATATATTATACATACCACTATTGTGGTCAAGTCAGCACTCATTATAAAAAAAAAAAGGACTTCCAAAGATAAATTAATAATTTTTTAGTGATTCATAGTAGGTGTACAACTGTATAATCTATAAAGCAGTACAAGCGTGTTCATCAAGGTAGCAGGTTACAAAAAACGTACAAAAAAAGTACAAAAACACAAAAACAAAGAGAGTCCATAAAAATAGCAGCGATATAGAGAGGTAGCAGCTTGTAATTTTTCATAATGCAATAGCGGTCCCAGGACTAAATATAATAAATGCATCCATAATAGGGACAAAACCCCACAAAGCTTACCTTAAGATCTGGCTGTGAAAAAAAATGTCAGGTCCCTTCAGCCGGCAGCCAGGAGGTCACATGACATGCTGTGAGGGGAAATCTCTCTCACAGTGTGGATGACTCCTGGTAGTTGCAGAGCTGGAGACTTCCTGTCTCTCTCTGCAGGGGATGACTCATAGCCTTCACTGACAGCCTGTCAGTGTAGGAATCGCGAATTGCCGGAGGGAAAGACAAGACAGCAGAAAGTCCCATGCGTAGCTATACGCATGGGACAAAATTGAAAGCGTGCCTGACGTTTCTCAGGCGTCATAGACACCAACACAGGCGTTAACGCGATCACTGAACGTACCTGTTCAGGCTAGCCTACCCCTCCTACACTTAGCATCCTCACTGCATCCTCCATCTATCCCTTCTTCTCCTTCCTTCCCCCTCTCCTCCGCTCACACCAGCAGTCCACTTCCTTCCCCCCTCCTTGTGTCTTCTGTAAGTTATTCCCTCCCACTTAGTGTGTTAGCTCAAGAGAGCAGGGCCCTCCATCCTAGTGTTGGTCCTCCTCTACCACTCCCCCCTCACATCGTGCCCTCTTGTGCCCCTCTGCTACCCTTTTACCCTGTCACCACCTGGTGGCTTCCTCTCAATCTCTCACTGCATTCTATCCCCTCCTCCCTAATCTGCCAAGATTCACACCTTGCATTTTGCCTTGCTGTCTGTGCTTGCTTGACTTTATTGTATTTTTGTGATACTTTAAGATTTATATTGTATTTTATTTTATTATGTACTATGCTGTCCATCCCTACCCTGTATGTCTGTACCGCATTTTGTTGTTGTATTTTGTACAGCGCTGCGGACACCTTAATTAAAATAATAATAATAATAATAAAGTTCCATACTAATATCACACGTAATGCTAATTATTTCATTTTGTTGACATTCAGAATTTATAAACAGTTTCACATCCTTTTAAATGACACTGTCTGTTCTTTTAAGTATCAAAATACAATACTATACATATGTTTTTCTGTACACCATGCTTAAGGTGTTAAAAATAAACACGCCACATACACATGGGTGTGTGTGTGTGTGTGTGTGTGCAGGCCCCTCTATCCTATTGTTTTGAAGTCTCATCTCTGCTGTAGAATTATTCTAATACACAAACTATGTACATGAATTAAGTGCTGTATATATTAGATGTCACTTCAGATTTCTGTGACAGAAGAACTTGGCCTAATAATGGCATGATTCAACACATTCATACATTATCCAACCCTTGGATTTAAAGAGGAACCACTGGCCCATATGTTCCCCATCAATACATTTTATTGAATGTTGTACCTCTGATAACAAAAAACTCCTGTGGCGGTTAATTATATTTACATTAAAGGAGATGCAGGCACAGAGCCTGTGGTGTACATGCGTTCGCAAATTAAGAGCATGCTGTGTGCAATACAAAGGCACACACACAAGTACATCTGGATGCCTATGCAAGTATGGCACATTACGTACAAGCACAACACAGCCAAGATTAATGCTACTTGACCATATACATTGTGCACATGCAGGATATTACACTTTAATGTATACTGTAAATGGAAGTTAAGAATAGCGCGAGTGCTGAAAAACAAAAGAAAAAACAGAGACACCACAGCACATAATGCCCATTCATATTTATTATAGCCATATAACCCCCATTGCAAAGTTACCCACCCCCCATCCCCCAATGCCAGGTTAAAACCCCAATGTCATATAAATATATTGCTGCCCAGCACTGGCATCTAATGAAAAAAAAAATCCAAACATAACTGCTTACCTGGTATTTTCTTTCAGATGCTCCGAGCCTCCGTTTCAGTCTCCTATCTCAGCCACTGCCACGATCCCTGTCACACTGAGCCCTGCGCTCTTCTCTAAGAAACGCAGGGCTCAGGCTTACTTAAATTCAGTGCAGCAGGCAGGGGTGCGGCACTGGCGTGACATCATGACGTCACCCAGTGCATTACTGGGAACGGGAGCCCAAAACCAGTAATAGCTATATTACTGGCTTGGGCCCATTAATGGAGGCAGCTGCACCTAAATACAGGACCAGATTTCTGGCCCCGTGGGAACACCAGGCCCTAGGCGCTCGCCTACGATGCCTAGCAGGTAATCCGGCCCTGGGTTTTGGAGTGTCAGCCCCCTGGACTTACACATGACCTGTGGCTGGTGCAAATGTAAACAGTGTCTATTTCCATCTACATTGGTTCTGGATTGCCTGCAATTGTATGAGCACGTACTTACATTGTATTACATCAACTATGTACCTCCTCCCAGGCCCAGCGGCAGAAGGGGACAATGGGAACAGCCGTGACTGACCCCGAGGTTCAGAAGCACCCCTGCAATCCACTGCTGCTAACACTATTGAGAAGAGATGGGGGCCCCAAAAACACAAGAGATTTCTGTTGTTGGCCTTCCCCTTACACAACACTTCAGATTGCAACCAGGAATAGCTAGATGTGTGTTCATGTCTGAGCATAGTTTCTGAGCATACACAGTGCAAATTCATTTGCATTTACCTATAAATTGATCTGAGCAACTTCCATTTTGTGTTTGTACTGTTTGTGGTTCAGATCTGTATTGGAAATCGTTTGCATGCGTGGTCACAAGTGCGGGTGTTTTCCAATCCTAGCACTGCCATTAAACACTGGTTCAGGCTACATGCGTCATATGTAGGTGGAGGGTACTGTTTCATAGAAATCTAGCCACAAATCTATGGTGACAAGAGACAGAGAGGTAGCGTGCCGCCAGCATCCTATTGTCACTGCTTATTTTTACATTGCTCCAACTTCCCCATGTTGTAGCATGTTATTTGTAGAGATCGGGATGCCTGAGATACAATATGGATGTAAATGAGGTGAGGAGAGTGAAATTCTTTTGCAATGAAGAATATGAATGAAATACAAAAAGAAGCAATTGTAAACAGATTTTCTTTCCACCAGTAATCTAATCCATGCGCTCAGGAAGAGTCCTCATGAGAGCACTCCTGCAATATATATTAAAACACTCTTGAATGCTTTCTGGGTTTTAATCTTTGCAAAACTGCAACCATAATAACATATGGACACGGAGAACTGACACATTAGGCATTTACTATAACTGATATCTATATAATACATCCATACACAGCACAGGAGACACAATGAGTTAAACTGTGGAATCTTGCACAGAGCAATGTTTTAAGTTCACATTCAACAGGTGGGGAGGATTCAGACCAGAGGTTCCTCTCGCTGGTTCCAACTTGCCCGGAAGATTTGTTTCCTCATATAACATAAACTATTTTCCAAAAATGTATAAATTATAACAAATTTTATGTCTTTCTTGGAAAGGTATGTAACTTGATTGAAAGCATCAGAGTACAGGGAAAGACATACAACATGAGTACTAAATGAGGAAAGGAAGAGGAGCGAAGGGGAATGTGCGAGAGATGAAGCCAGTCAGAGCCCTTGCAGAAATGAAACATGTATCCTGATAGAGAAATATACAATGACCTTAAAGTAAATACACCATTCTTGCAATGATTTCAATGAAAGATACCGTACTGCTCTTACCTATCAATTCTGCCAAGTGTTTATGACTCAAGCAGGGGTACTTGGAGGCAGGGATGGATTACCATACAGGCGAAATAGGCACCGACCTATGGGCTCCGCGCTTTTTAGGGGCCCGTGACAACGGATCAAAATAATACTGATTTGATCTTAAAAGAAAAGTACAATCACGCTTTCTTAAATTATATTCAAGACAGAAAAACTTTACATTAAAGACTCTATAGAGACAAAACTGTATTAATGTAATGTACCCATTAACAACTTAAGTTACTTTAACCATAGACATCAGATTCATATTAGAGTTTGTCTCTTAAGAGCTGATCTTCTGTCAGCTTTTATTCTATATAAAAATGTAACCTACTAACATGTAATGTACAGTAGTGACGGTCATCTCTATATGTTATCCCACTAGGGAGTGCGCAACTGCCTAGGGGCCTCCACAGCGGTTAGTCCAGCACTGCTTGGAGGTACTCGGTATTGCTACATCTTTCAGCAGCCCATCCAGGGGAACTACAGTAGAAAATATCATAGATATCATAGATATAAACTGGGGGCATGCCTGTTACTTTTTTAAAACAATGGGACAATTTTATCAACTTATTACATTAGATGAGTACCTACACCTTTTTTTATATAAACCTTGTAAGTCTAGAATAACAGTATTTGGTGTAGTATGGATCTCCGATGTTCTGAAAGCGATCGGTTAACCTGCTGGCTCTAAAAAATCTTAAATGATCTTTTATCTGACAGAGTTGTTAAAATGACACCTGTCAGATAGGATATTGTAATGCCAACACTGTGTACAGCATTACAATAATCCTGACCTGAATCCTAATGACTAATTGACATCTAATTTGCTTTAGAATGATGCAGTTACAGCTGCAGAAGAATATAGAGCGGTGAAGCAGAGGAAAACAAGATGGGAGAAAAGAAACGAAAAAGAATGGTGGAAGATGGAATAGAGAGACAGGAGAGAAGAAAACAGAGCAGACAGGGCACTGCAGAGAAAGAGTGGACAGGACCTAGCTGTCAGTTTTATATGGTACTACATGTATTTAGTATACAATTGGTTTTATTTATTTATTATTTCTTTTTTCCTAACACAGATAAGGCCTAGTCTGGGAACTGAAGTCATGACCTTAGAGCTGTGAGGTGGCACAAGAGCTTCTGATTGAGCCACCGTTTTACTTTTGATGCTGAAATGATGCATCTTTGCCACTAGAGGCAGAAGGATTGTGGCCAAGGCAGAAGTACAGTAATGTAACTGGGGCATTGTTAAACCCCGAGGGTTACTGTCAAAAGAAGGACTTCTCAGTTTGACAAATAAGCCCATTATGAGTGCATCCTGAGAAAGAACCTTTCTCAAACTAATGAGCTCATATGTGTTTGTATGCCGGGACAGACAGAATGAAATCACTTTCCCCGGTGTCTGTCATCTTACCATTGACACCAGTGTCTCGTCATAAAGATAAAAATCATGTTCTGCCAGTAACACCCCTCATTTTATCTGTATGAAACTGTGGAAGAAAGAAACATAGTTTTGCTCACAAGCTTTTACAGAAATATTGCTTAGAATTCTGCAATGCATACGATATTATCTAATAAAACTCCAGAATCCCACAACACTCACCCACTCTTTCTCTCTGTATACAAACATATATAGCAGTCATTTCCAATGCATATATTTGGAAGAACTACACAAACCCAATGCTCTTTTCCAGCATTATCCCCTACGTCTTTCAGACGAGCAGACCGGGAGCTGTAGGTGCTTTACCTATGTAAACAACCTTTATTTCGGGGACAGGACAGCACATAAATCAATTGAGTTTTTCAGGCCTCTGGTTGCAGCAGTACATGCCATGAAAATCAATCCTATTTTTAGATGCAAAGCTGAAGGGGAAGATTTCCATTTAGGGGAATGCACCATGGTATTGTGAAAGGAAGTAACATCTGCATGTAAAAAGGCAGCAAACAAATGTCAGCCTATACAGAGACAAGCCAGAGAGGAAATGGAGCTGCAAACTTTGCATAAACATCCAATACACTTTGCTTAGAGCATAATAAATGGATTACGTGAGTGAATGAAGCTGACGCAGAACAATTAATGACTAAAAAACTGTCTATGTATACAAGACCACTATTAACATAGCTCTACCAAACATAATCCAATAGATTGTACAAAGTGCTAGTGCAGTGTTTCCTTTTTCTGAGAGTCTCTAAAGTGCTCCAGCTGGCAAATGGTTTAATGCTGCGAGAGCTGGGTGTAGTGGGCATCGCATTAACAGCAAGCACTGTTTTCTTTTCCCTTTTTTTTTTGTTTCAAACTAAAAGCAGGATATTGTAAAGTTAAAGAACAAGGCTGTATATGTGAAAGAAGAACAAATTCACCCCAAAAGGAAAAATCTACAGCATTGCTGTGGACAGTCATAAAGATTTTTGAAGCATGTGTCCCTCTAATGGGTGTGGCTCTGCGGTTAGAACTTCTCGAAAGGGCCGTTTTATACCAGCCAGTTCCAAATTTGCTCTCAAATCGATTGCTTCTGCCTCATCGTGAAGAAGCAATCGATCATCCCCAGGATGAAGATTCAGTTGCGAATGGTAAGTAATTATGTAACCCCAACTCTTATCCTAATCCTTACCCGAACCCTCCTCTTCCATTACCCTAACCCTCTGCTTCCATTACTCTAACCTTAACCCTCTCCTCCCCACAGCCTGACCCTAAGACTCCCTTTTCTGCAGCCTGACCCTAAGACTCCCTTCCCTGCAGCCTGACCCTAAGACTTCTCTCAGCCTAGTCCTAAAACTCCCCTGTAATAATCAACTGTCTGGTCTGGTGCAAAAGGGTCTTCAGCAGCGATTTCCGATTTAATGAATGGGTAAGTGTGTCGAAATATAACTTTGCAGAGAATGCATCTCCCTCTAATGAAGATGAGCTGAGTGGTGTACATGTCATGTGCCACTTGACATAGAAATTGTCTATCTCTCTTAAAATCACTTTGCTTACCTACCTCAATGGGCTCACTTGTACATCTATGGGGAACCCAGACTAAAAATTTTCACATCTCCCACTGCCTGCTAGCCCAACCTTGTAAGTACTGGGTACAGAAAATATACACCAATCAGTAATTAAAAAAATGTAGATCATACTCATTACTAATCAAATAAATGTGCCTTCTTTTCTTGCTTAGTTCTTTAAATAAGTGTGTCTCCGTCATGCAAATTATAACAGTGCCTCTTAAATAAGGATACACCAAATAGGATATAATTAATAGTGACACTGCAGTATCTATACTGTCAGTTTGGATATATTATTTACTGGGCCCTTGATCTGACATTATCTACTGACTAAAAATGAACAAACCATGATGTGTCTTGCAATATCCCTTGTACCTGCTCTCTATTTAAACTTTAAGTATATCTACTTCCATTATATATTTATTTTAATATATTTCTTAACACTTTAATTCATACCTATATGTATGATCATAAATGCACATTTTCATAACAAAGGACTGGATCCAGACTTCTGCTGCGCTCAGAGGTCTGATTGCAGTGGTAGCAGAGTTCCGAGATCGTTATGGCGTGAGATCCTAACTCCCGTGTGGTAGAGGGGAAGTACACGCCCCTTGAATGCGCAGAGTATCAAAGCTGACCTCTACCTTAAAATTTCCACAACATCCTCACTTAAAATGGTACCATTGTGGAAGATAGGATTAAACGAAAGGGCTAAACACAGCTGTTAATGTACGATTCCCATACAACCCCCTCCAACCTCTTGGATTCACATTACGCTAAACACCCCATCCCACCCGTCCGAAAGCGTTCCATTACTTAATGGACTAGCATAAAGAGTGCATGCGCGCTTGCAAAATGAAGTTGTTTTCTGCTATCTACTAGCAGAAAACGATCCTTTTGAGGAAGTCTGGATCCAGTCCATAGTTTCAATTTCTCACCCACATATTTGTGTTAAGAGAGCTGAGGGGGTGGCTAAGTTGGTTGCTTAAAAGATGTCCAGTCCAATCACTTGATATTGGATGATGGAGCACCGCAAGCTAAAATTGTTTTGCCTCCTGCACTAGGGCTGATGAGGCACAAGTATGTCAGAAATCATGCAGCACCTGATCAGTGAGCCACATCTGTTTACTATTTTAGGGCTTAATATAAAGTATAACTTTAGGTCTATATAAAGTTCTTCTTTAAAACAATATAATACAAGATCTGCAACAGTTTCTTTAAAGATTTGCAATTGAAATCAACTTGTAGGGAGCAACTGGGATTGTGTATGTCTTTGAACTAAAACAAATTTATATACACCCAAGGTTATCCTACTGCATACAAGATCTGGAATTGTCATTGACTGTAGTAGTACTAAATGAAGACATTAGTATATTAGAAAACTGGATTTTAATGTAACCTAATGAAGCCATTTATGCAATAAGACACTTGTGTTAGTTGCAGATCTCTGTGATATTCTCTGGAGTAAGTTTTCTTGTTTCCTGAAAGGGTGAAGAGAAGGAATCCAGTTCCTAATGGACACATTATTCAAAGAGCCGTGCCAAACTCTGCTCCACAGTTAATTTTTAATTTCCTGACCTAGTTGCAATGCTCAAATAATCTTGGCTCTTTTTCCCAACATATGTGGACTTCACTGCAGGAGTGAATGCAAAGTCAGCCCAAAAGGGAACTACCAGACCAGCTCAACAATCCCTGTAACATGAAACTCAGAAAAATGTTCCAGTGCTACAATACACTGAGCAACAAATGCAAATGCCTCTTACTGCTGGAAACACTAAATGTTAAACAGGTGTTTCCAAACTCATTTGCATTTATCTCTGTTTCAGTATCAAGATCCTTCGTCAGTGGCAGTGGGCATGACAACAAATGATCCAGTACGGGGTGATGTGCACAAAATATTTGTTTATTTTCTTGTATGCTAGTAAAGACATACATTTATTTACAAAATGTACTTACATTTTCATACTTACATTTCAACTGTGCATGCATCCAGTATGTTTTTTTCCATTCTATTGTGCATACATGCAGTGCTTTTCATTCCTTGTGCAAACCCATACATCCACTATGTACTTTCTAATCACTTATTAAGAAAACACACCGAATGTTTTTCCAGTCACTACTCAAACATGCTTCCATGTTGTTTTGCAGTCAGTAGTGACACATAATCTACTGTTATTCCTGTCACTGTATATATATATACTTCTACTATACACTTTCTAGTCACTATCATATATACATCTACAATATTCTTTCCAGTCACTGTAGATATATACATCCACTATATTCTTTCCAGTCACTGTAGATATATACATCCACTATATTATTTCCAGTCACTGTAGATATATTAATCTATTATATTCTTTCCAGTCACTGTAGATATATATATACATCCACTATATTCTTTTCAGCCACTGTATACAGTATATATACATGCACAATATTCTTTCCCGTTAATTTGCATATAAAAATCCACTAGATTGTCTCCAGTCACTATACATATATAGATCCCCTATTTTCTTTCCAGTCAGTGCATATATACATTCACTATAGTCTTTTCAGTTACTACACATACATACATCAACAATATTCTCTCCAATCACTGTACATATACAGATCCACCATGTACTTTCCAGTCTTTGTGCATTTTTTAAGAATTTTCCTAGCACTTCATAACATTTCAAATGCAATGCCATATTTGATGCATTTGCAATCTTTTATAGCTAGAAACAGGGCAGGGAAATTTTCTCTACATATATTATACCGTAACCAAATATGGCAATAAAACATATTTTAGATAGGTTTTTTTTTTTGCTTTATGTTATTATAAATAGTGATCAGTTTTAAAAGTAATGTTGTTCTCCCAAATTACAGTGTAACGGATCTATCCCATCATCCTATTGAGAAGTATCTACGCCCCAAGTGGGTAAACTATATGGCACTTGTTCGGGCAATGACATTGACGTTGGCTGTACATTCCCTGAGATGCTAATATAACATCTTTAATGTCTTAATAATGTATACTATAGTGTTACACCACCTGTTTGTACATTATTTTGGAAACACACAATGGGCCTGAAGTTTCTGCTTTTTAAGTGCGTATCTGGCCGAAATTACCAACTGCACATGCGTAGAAGGCCATTTACGCTATCTACGTAGCAGATCGGTACATAGGTAGCGTAGGTGCGGTCTTTAAAGACCGTATGCAGGGATTTACGTCTATAGAGGCAGCGTTATGCCGCCTCGAGGGNNAGGCGGTGTCGGCGCGCCGGGGGGGGGGGGGGTGTGTGGGAAGATGTGGGAGGGTAGAGGTATTTAGATTAGCTGAGGAGGGCAGGGGGGAGGCGCATTGTCCGTACATTGCACGGACAGATAAGGTAGCCCTATGGCACTCATAAGTGCCATAAGGTACCTAAAAACTGGGGGTAGGTTGGGGGCTGGAAGAGTGAGTTAGATGCAGATCTGCCCACACCTAACTCATTCTTATCTGTGAATCAGGTCCTATATGTGTAGTGCAAGTATGGCCAACCTGTAGCTTTCCTGGTCATGCTGTAACTGCATAGGCATAGCTGATGGCTGACAAAGCATACTGGGATTGGTTGTTTCCCAACACCTAGAGAGTCACAGGTTGGCCAGGCTAATAATTTGTATGAAAACACTTGCTCATGGTGCTGCTTGCAGGCTGATGCATTCTGGGAAGCATGGCCTTGATAATATCCCTGAGTCTCAGCTGTCTCTATGTGCAGAGCTGAATAGTCACCCCTGTCATAAAGTTATAGACTCTGTTCTGTTTCTGAGTTGCTCTGTTCCTGTGTTTACTGAACCAGAATAAAACGCCCTTTAGCTCCATGTTCCATTACTGAGAACCTCCATAAACAAGCTGATATGTTCAACCACTGATTATATTAGCCCTAAAAGAGTTCTGAAGCAAATGAAAAATATCAACTTCCATTCCTAAAAGCACTGTTTTCAATTTTCTGAAGGAAATTAAATAATGTATAAATCAAGTGCTGGGCTCAAGCCCAGTCAGCTGAACATCACTTGGTCCTTTTAAGGCGGAGAGGAAGTGTCTGTTGCAGTGGGGACGAGCCAAGAGAAATAACAGCTAACCTCAGCTCCATGTGAAAGTCATTTGAGATAATCGGGGGAGGCTGCACACAGGTTGGAAACAGGACCACATACTAACTATAAGCAAGAAACATACAAGTCTCACAGTAATGTTCATACTGTCCATAGAGACACAGGGTGACATGATACAAATGTGTGCAGCTACATACCATATTACAATGTTTACATTGCATACCACTGTCATAAGGGCAACATTATTATTCTTCAAATAAATATGTGACTATAACCTTTTTTTAGTATTGTAAAGCAATTTCCAAGGACACAGCTTCTGTTGAGGTGCACCTGTGCATGTTGCATGCTGAATATGAATATAAACACAGCATTAAATAATACAGTTGTTTTAACCTATTGCCTCCCATATATAAATGTTCCTTGTATGCAGATGTTTTTCAGTGTTTACAGTAATACATCCTCTCAGTATTGCATATATAAAACCAGTTCATCACTCAATCATTTAGCTTGGTTTCTGGCCACCTCTTCAGATAGCACTAAAGGTAAAGGTAAGTGAAGGCACTCCTAATATTGAATTTGTAGTTTCACAAAACCTGGAGTGCTATACCTGTGTTAGACAATGGTACAGAGAAATCTGGAATAATATTTTATATTTCTGATCATGGTGTGATTCTTTCTTGCTCCCTCTTGTTCTGTGCCATCCTAATATGATCTACACAAGTGCCAGTTAGAATGTTTACACATACTCGCAAATGTGATTATTGGTCCAGTACATTTCTTGAACATCATGCACACTATTGATAAATAGCTAATCAGCCCAATAATTCTAGTGTGACTATATGAATGGAGTGCAGCTGTTTGTAATAGTTCCATACACATTCCTACTTATGTGCAGTATGTCATCTACATTTCATAACACTGTTGCATTGAACACAATCGTAACAAGAAAACAGTTAAAGATTATCTATATATACATAATGTATAACTATATCTCATGTGAAGGATATGTTTCTGTCATTGTTGCTTTTAATTTTTCACCATAAAGTACGGATGTTAAGTAAAGACATATTTTGTGACATGCCTACAATGGAAACTTCTTTTTAAGGTAGTAACTTACTGGTCTGTTAGATATATCTTTGGAATTGACTATTTCTGAGAAAACAGAGTGGGATGTGGAATTTCGGAATGTGCATTGCAGGAGACTAATGGAGAGAAATGGTATTTTCAGATTTGCAACTTGTTTTGAAAAAAGATTTTAATTTTAGTCTTTTTTTTTTAAAACCCGTTGTTCTGTATAGCTGCACTTTGATCATTCCCAAAGAAAGAAATACAAATATGTTCCCCTGGAGTGCAGAAAAACAAAAACATTTATTTTAATAGTCCTTTACAGGGCTAATACAGTCTCTTCATTTGCGTCACTTTTATTGAAGCTTTTTTTTTTTTTTTTTTAAATCAAACCACACACAAATACTTACATTGTTTTAACGTCTCCAGATATGCGCTAACATTGTAAAATGCCCACTTTCTTTGGTCCGAACATGTGCTGTGTTTGAGTGGTGGGTGGTTGCTTGTCTCCAATGTGTTTACATTAGGGGTGGAACTACCAATGGTGCATGCCAATACAGGGGCATGAAGCCACCACTGCACCACCATAGTTCACCACCATTATTGTCCCAGATAACTCCCGCAATTCAGAGGGTCCTGGGTGCTCCACAGCTGAACCCAGCTCTGCCTGGCTAACATTAGGCATTCCCATCAGTCCCTGCCCCTATTGGAGCTACATACTAAGGTCCCTAACACATTCATATACACACACACACACTCAGACTAGGGTTAATTTATTTAGGAGTCAATTAACCTACCAGCATGTTTTTAGATTGTGGGAGGAAACCAGAGCACCCGAATGAAAAACCACGCAGACACAGGGAGAACATACAAACTCCACACAGATAAGCCTAGTCCGGGAATCGAACTCATGACCTCAACGCTGTGAGGCACAAGTGCTACTTGTGGAGTGTGGTTTCCTCCCACACTCCAAAAACATGCTGTTAGGTTAATTAGCTGCAGAATAAATTAACCCTAATGTTATTTGTGTGTATGTCTGTGATAGTGAATGGGGCAAGGACTGATGTGAATATGAAATATTCTCTGTAAAGCGGTAATCTGATAGCGCTATATAAATACCTGTTAATAAATAAATAATAATCATGTGCTTCCAAAACCATCTTATAGTTACATTATATAAATGAACACTAGATCTTTCCAGAATAAACAGCTGTGCCAGAATTCCATGTTTATTTGGTCATTACCCAATAGGATACTGCATTTATGTGCAAAGTTATGTTTCTGTAAAACTGAGTGCTGTACAGAGAACTTACCAGCTGCAAGGCGGATGAAGATGCAGGGGTAACAAGACAGCCCAATGAAATACTGCAGTACAACTAATAAAGCTAAGAGGGTAATAACAGTGTTTAATAAAGACAGGAAAAGCACAAATACGCAGGACTTGTCAACGCTGGTACAACAAGCGTTCTGTATTTATTGTACATAAAAAGTTAAATCGGAATAGCAGCCAAAGTACGTCTACACACTGATTAATCAGCAGCAGACTGATTCTTTCTATAACACCGCAGACTAAACTTAATGTGCCAAGAAACAAAAACAAAACCTCAACCTCATATGAGAGCAAAAGACAAGAAACTATAAAATGAGCAATGTACAAATATTATAACCCCTGTCCTGAGGCAGTGACAAAGTCCAGCTAAAAGCAGAAATTTACATGAAAAATGAATTCTATCAGGCAGCTACGAGCAGTATATTCTTAGTGTAGCACAAAAGTATGGAATTTACATGGAACGGCTTCTAACTTACTTCCTGAGATTAGAGAAAGTAAAGGCAATTTACAAAGATGCAAAATGTGAACTTTCAGAGCAAATGAAGAGTTATTGAAATCATTTTCCTGGTGCACTTTTCTGGAAAGCACATTTAAAGGCATAATGCTATCAATATAATGAAAAACATGTAACAAAGGCAAGTATTGATGTCTCCTTACTCTCATGCTTAAATAGCATGTAAATAAAAACTAACTATAGGACCAGATATAAGAAATGTGGGCATTTTCTGCTCTTTGCAAGTGACCACGTATGGGCACGACTGATGCTTCCAGCACGGATCTGGGGTGGGGAGGGTAGAATACAGTGAGTACACAAGGTGGGAGGAGTAACATCCCCTTCGTCATTGGAGTTAGGATACAGTGCAGATAGGGCTTCAGATCTCTGCTGCTGGTGCGCTCAGAGCATAGCGATTAGAAGAGGTCTAGATCCAGTTCCTAGTGAGTGTAAGTATAGGTCAACAATTATGAAGGGTGTAATTAATAAGTGAGTGATCCTAAAATTCAAATAAGCAGGACTTTGTAGTGATGTTTCTCCAGGGCCAGATTAACAATGGGTCCAATGGGACTAAAGCCCCAGGCCTCCATGTGAAAATAGGCCCCCACACACTGCAGCTTTCCAGGCCTCCCACTGCAGCACATAAGTATGACATCCTCCTCCAAAGCATAGTGTGGGCCCTTGATCATTTTCAGGCCCAGGCCCACATGGCCCTCAATCCGGCCCTGTGTTTCTCCATACTATACATATTAAGGTGGACTGTTGCTCTGTAACCGTGCACCTATCAATTTAGAAAACGCAAACACAGATACAACCATAACTAAATATGCCATAGGGCTGCATTTTCAGTATGTAAAATCACCTTAAATGTTTAAAATATTGTAGTGAATTGCAGAAGATTACTCTCAGAGGGTCTGATCCAGACCTACGCCGATGCGCTGTGCTTTACTAAGGCGTGGTCTCTCCCCGACACTCCCCCTATGCGAGCGTATTTTCCCTCGCTTACGCCGGCTGAAGGCTACCCTAACTTCAGCCAGTCTAAGCAAGGGAAAATACACTCGCACAGGAGCTTATGGCCGCAAACTCCTCCCCCATTAAACTACCTCCCCCTGCCAACCTACACTAACCTGAACGTAGTAACGCTGGGGGACGCCCCCTCCAGCGTTACTACAGCGCTGCTACGGATGCCCGATCCATCATCGGGCGCGGCTTTTAAACCGATCTTAACACCAGCCAGCGTAGGTCTGGATCAGGCCCAGAGTGACTAATAATATAATGGGATATTATTCATTTGCACAACAGATGAATTAGGAAGGAATACCAGGCAGACAGGGCACAAATATCTTGACTTTTATCCTAATTATGAGATAGCCAAGTATGCACGATGGGGAATATGAACATATATCTATGGCTTTGAATAGCTGATGAAGTAACAATGACCAAACACAGGAAGGAAGTAAGAGATGAAACAGCTGGAAAGGATGAAAGAAGTAAAGGTCTTATGATCTCAAAAGGCTATTTAGGCTTAGCTCAATGGAAAGCGTTTGTTAATCTGTAGTAACCCCAGTATGTTACAAATTCAAAAGACAATATGCTAACTTACATAAAAGAAATTTACTTCTGTTTTTTATTTTTTTTACAGCCCCAGCTGGCCTCAAGATTATGTGAATGGCTCGTGATATCTACAAGTGAGCAGTTTAGGGAGAAGTCCTCCTTATAAAGGTATATGTAACAAAATCAGTATGCAGCTCCTTTACACAGTAATTCAGATTCATGTGTGGCATGCTGCATGTACAGATAAAGATGGGTACACACGACAACAGACCAGATAATCAATATATTCTTTACAAACTGTTTAAAAACAATGTAGAGACCTAGGACCCTATTCACACCTAAGAAGCTGATTCTTCTTAGGTGCGTATTACTCCGTACAGAGCCACTGCACATGTGTGGTCATATTGACTACGCAATTTGCATACGGGGTTCCATCCGCATGTAGATTCCCCTAATGGCACTTACGAGCGCCATAGGGCACCCTTAACTACCTGTGCGTATTTTCCCTCAAGAGGGAATATACGAATGGGTAGTTAAGGGGGGCGGGAGTGGGGAATTAGGTGCGGATACATTCGTATACGCACCTACGGATCACACACTTATGTGTGAATCCGGTCCATACACACTAAGCAATTTGTACAATTATTTGTTGAAATTATTTTTTTAAAATAAATAAAAAATACCTGTACACACCAGACAAATTATCTGCAGACAGGAGTAGCAACAGCAGCTGCTTACATAGGAAAAAACACCCTTCAAATAAATAAATAATGAAATATAACAAACATACAAATAAATAAAATGGTTCTAGGTCCCCCTCTATTTTAAAGTAGGGGATAAGCCATTTGGGATCTTCCAACTTTAACATTACTACTAGTCTTTACCAGCCAGGGCCAGTGGAACCATAAAAAAAGAATGGGGGTACCCACAGTGTGCGGTCTCTTCACCATGATTCCAGACAACCACAGGCCAGATGGCACCAGGGCTGTTTTAACTAGGGGGGGCAAACTTGCAAAAGTAAGGTGTGGTTTTCCCCTCCCTGGCAAAATAGCACTAGAGCTCTTTCCGCTACCCTTTAGCTTTTTTGACAAAATAGTTTTATTTGTTTTTTATTTGTTTATGTGAACCAGGCTGAAATAGCCCCCCCCCCCAGCTATTGGGCATAACGCCAATCGGAAGTTTTTTGTTGTGTTACACAACTGCCTATTCAGAAGGTAGCAGTGGAAACTAGAACTCTTGGAATTGTAGCAGGGCCTACAAAAACCACAAGGCCAACACCTGTCCATGTAAAAATATATGTTCCTATTTTTTAGTCATGTCCTGATATTAATTTAGTATTTGTTTACAGGGGTAAAGTCTAAGCCTCTGTCCAAGTAGTAACAAAAGAAGGAGGAAAAACAAAAGCAGTAAGATAACGGATATATATCTAGGCACATGTATACCCATAGACTAGCCCCAGCCTCTTTTATTTGGACAATAGATTTTAGTTAGATATTGAACAACAAATATATTTGTAAAATTAAAAGACACCTCATCTGGGCCCGTATTCAGAGTACCAGACGTATAACATATACGTCCGGTGTTTAGCGATTTTTAAAACTGTGCATGCGTAGTAATTTATTTACGTAATCCACGTATCTTTTTCTTATGTAGATTGCATTTACGCAATCTATGTAAGAAAAAGATACGTAGATTACGTAAAAAAAATTATTGGTCATTGGTATGCTTCCTTTATCCAATTCAGAATGGAGCCCACACTGGTAGAAGGGACAGCACACTGTACTCTCTTATACCTCTTTTTCATGATCTCATAGCATGGGGGGGTGGGCATGTTCTAGTGGTACGCCATACATTTACCCCTCCACTGCCAATGGTGCCTGGAGTTATGTCCCTGTGTGTAGGACCCCTTCAATATTGGTGACTTAGATTCAACAAGGTGGTGGAAGCATTCCTTAATTATAATCAGTGTTGCCATGGTAGCGGTTCAAAGTTGGATATATGTTAGCTACAGATTAGTTTTGCAAATCTGCTATTCCGCCACAATCAGATGGTGCTTTGTTGGATTTAGATGTGTTAAGATTATAAAACAGCGGAGTAATAATCTGCACTTATTTCCCTGTTTTTAGCTGACAGGAA
>WWET01001075.1:259179-270210 GCA_011038615.1 Limnodynastes dumerilii | reverse complement strand
AGTGTGATTTTCTGCAGCCTTAGCCAATTTCAAGGCTTGACATGGTGTGTGTTATAAGAGTTGCTGGAGCACATTTTTGTTTTCGCTACTGTCATCTTCCTATCAGCTGGAACCAGATTACCCATTCTACTTTGATCTCTCTCATTAATACAGTATTTTTAGCAACAGAACTGTCACTCGCAGAGTGTTTTATCAATTACATACCATTCTATGTAGAGACTGGTGTGCATGAAAATCCCAAGAGATTAACACTTTCCAAGATATTTAACCTTGTCTGTGACCAACAAACATTCCACAATAATCACACACTGGTAATGCACTCTCCCAAATTAAAAGATTTGTAATGAAAAAATCTCTATTCATTTCAATGGAATCTCTAGTGTATGCACTAGATACATTTCTGGTTGGTTACCAAAGAAAGGGTGTGACAGGTACTCCCTGCTTTGATCCTTTAGGACCGGATGCTAAATCTGATTCTTATGTGATTAGTTCCCAAGCAATGGATATTTAGGTATCTACAATTGCAGGCCCTCAATGACCACACACCTGTACAATCACATAGCTAACCACTCCCCTCACACAGATCCACAAACAGGGACTACCATCATTTTCTTATTCCATCTTAGAACTTGGAAAAGGCTGTGTAATATTCTAAAAATGCAAGATCAACCCCGGCCGTAACACAGGAGTCTTCTACAATTTTATATTTACTTTATAAATATAAATCACGCTGAAATCTCCCTAAACTGGGTTCAGTAATGCTCCTACTTGTCACCCTTTTCTCCCATCATCTAATGCAAACTTATGCTCCTCCACATTAATTATTACCATCGTGCAAATAAAGACATCAGCACGCCTGAAGATAATCTTGTGCTTTCCTTCTGCTATTTTGCACTTATAGCCAGTATGTCAGCATAAGCCTTGCAGGGATAAAATGAAACAAAAGACAGCTCTGTACATAACTAGGTTAATGTCTTTATGTATTTATCTTCCTGAACTTTATTTTCACTGAGTGATCACACTGCATGTACATGCTCTAAGAAACAGATGGAAGAATCTGCAAAGTGTTTCTTTTTCAGCCTTAGAGGAAAGGAGGTGAGAAAGTCATAGAGGGCAGAGAGACAGAGAAGACAGAACATGGAAGGATTAGACGTTGTCTTCTAACTATATAAAGATAGGATCACATAGGAAATATGAAGCCCCCCAGGCAAAGAAGCAAATATGCAGCTGTTAATCATTTCATTACTCTAGTCACGCAACTTTTGAGTGATTTCTTTGCTGTCTGTAATCCTGTTGCATGGTTTGCTCAAGTCAATCAGCCAAGGAGTTTGCCATGAGCACCTATACAAGGTAAAACTGTGTGCACCTGACATGCAACAGAAAAATGAGCATGGTTACACAGCTATGTGCAAACACATATACATTATTTTGTCATGAGTGAGAGAGTACTTTAATATCTTATTTCTGATTCAATTTCACCACAATCCAATTTACCGAATATATTATTTATGCATTATGATACAACAAATATCATTTACCTGCAGACTTACATTACAGCTAATAAAAAAAAATGTCATTTAATAATGTATGAGCCTTTAATTAAAGCAAACCATGTGTGTTATAATAATACATTTTCTGTTCTATACCACAAAACAGATCTACCACCATATAGGTTACAGTTTGTTGTGAGCAAAACTACTGGTGGTCACACTTAAGTAATTGCAGAATCTCTGTGTGTATTTGCACGACCAGTTAAACTGCGCATGCCCAGAACCCAAACACAGTATACACACGGAAACCATGGCCGACTGATTCACAAACATGGACGTCTGACTTAGGTCTGATGCATGCATGTGTGGCTAGAGGGGCAAGACTCAATGCAAATGAGCTGCACACGGGCTACTAATGTACAGTATGGGCATTCCAACAGCGTTAGCACTGATTCACAAGTAGCAGTGCCTTGTGTAAACTAACATAGACACAGGAAAAGTTAAGGTAGCCCTCAACCACTCGTAAGTTGATAACCCATATTGTTTAGTGTGAGGCCATGCGTCACCACTTATTTTGTTGAGGCCATGCCTGCTGCGTGTTTTTAAAAAAAATGTAATTTAATAATGTATGAGCCTTTAATTAAAGCAAACCATGTGTGTTATAATAATACATTTTCTGTTCTATACCACAAAACAGATCTACCACCATATAGGTTACAGTTTGTTGTGAGCAAAACTACTGGTGGTCACACTTAAGTAATTGCAGAATCTCTGTGCGTATTTGCACGTTTAGTTAAACTGCGCATGCCCAGAACCCAAATACAGTATATGCACGGAAACCATGGCCGACTGATTCACAAACATGGACGTCTGACTTAGGACTGATGCATGCATGCGTGGCTAGAGGGGCAAGACTCAATGCAAATGAACAGCACACAGGCTACTAATGTACAGTGTGGGCATTCCAACAGCGTTAGCACTGATTCACAACTAGGAGAGCCTTGTGTAAACTAACATAGACATGGGGAAAGTTAAGGTAACCCTCAACCACTCGTAAGTTGATAAACCATATTGTTTAGTGTGAAGCCATGCGTCACCACTTATTTTGTTGAGGCCACGCCTGCTGCGTGTTTTTAATCAATAGATGTCTTTTTTTTAAATGTAACAAATAAAGGCTCATTTTTTAAATCCTATGCTGATTTTATCATTTGTGCAAGACTGTAACCTTGTAAAGTTAGCCATTTTTATTTCTTTACCTTTTTTTTCCTTCAAAATTTGTGACCAAACACCATTTGATTTACTTATTTAACTGTATTGGTTGTTTGTGTTGTTTATCTTATTTAAATTTAAATTAAACTCTCCATGGATCATTGTATTTGTAACTTCATGCAATATTCATTTATGTTTTTAAAAGTCTGTCATGATTTTTTTTTTATTTTAAGTTTTATTTTGTTTACATATGTGAATGAGAGTACTTGCTGTTTTTTTAAACAATAAAAAAAATTTACGTTTCAGAATCATAATCAGTGCATTTATTTACGTATCTTATTTACGTATCTTTGAATCACAACCAATTTTAAGCAACTAAACGCATTCCTGATTCACAGCTTATTAAGTCTGCAAGTACCTAAATATACGCAGCAGAGACCTACGTCCTTACATAGCACTCCCGACACAGGGACAGCGGTTAATCGGGTTCTCTATTTTCTCTGAATTGCAGATTTGTCAGGTGCATATATTTAGGTTAGTTTGCAATTTTACTCATAACTGTGAATCAAGGCCCTTGTGGCTAAAGGCATCATTTCTCTATACATTCTGAGACTTTTCTTACTATGCATCGTTTACCTCAAGGTATCCTTGAAACAGGCATAAAAGGGCACGTTAGATATTGGAAGATATAGGGGTAGATCCAGAACTACATACGCAAGTGAAAGCGCCCATTAGAACGTACTGCGCATGCGTGCGGCAGATGTTACGCCACGTAACTCATAGCATAAGGGCCAGTCACATATCATCATCATAACTACGTACAAAGGGGCGTGCCAGCCATACGACACCCGTAATTACGCTTCAGAGGCGGGGTGAGGCATTTCAATTGTACAGTGTGGGCGTGCTTAGGCGCGTAAGTACGTGCAGCCATTATGGCCGACATGAATAACACTTTGAAAAGTTAAAGTAGGGTTTGGAAAACATAACACGGTTAAACTATGTACCACCGAGGGCAGTGCCTAGGGGAGTGCATGGTAAATACGCTACGCTAGGAAACGTAATGGAAACGTAGCTCTGGATCTGGCCCATTATTTGTATTATTCATTGTATAATTACCAATGATAGATTTTCTGCAAGGCGTGTGTCTAATTCCACAGAATAAAAGAATATTGCTATGCTCTGGTCCCACAACGTCAATGGGATAGAAAGGTTGTGAAAGATTGATGATGTCATATTGTGTCATTTTGCCATGGAAGAAGTGTGTGTGTGTGTGTGTGTCTTATTCTAGCCTTGATGAATAATTCAGTCTAAAACAGGTGAAACACAATTATATTGAGGTGAATATATATTAGATCAGTGCTCTGCAACTCTGGCCACAAGGTCACAAAAAATTTGGACCTGTTACCCATCACTTTATCCATAAGTCACTGTGCAGCAAAAAAAAAACAACAAAAAAAGAAACAAAACCTGAATTTTACGTTTTTGCTCTGATTCCTAGATTCTAAAAAAAACAAAACAGTATTATTACACACCATAACAACAGGCAAGTAAATACTAAGAGTGGTGGAAAAAAGATCATTACATTTTTCCTTTAGGATTCTACTTAGCAAAGTTTTGCAGTCATCAATAACTTGCTCAGGAAGAAATAGATCTAGATCTGTGTCTTATAAGGAATACAGCAGTCATGTCACCCTGATAAGTAAAACAGTGGCATATAAATTGGTGCTCTGTGTTAAACTCATCCTATCTATAGCCTTTTAGGGTTTAAACATTAAAACGATATTGCTTTCTTTAGCAATATCAAAGGAACATTAAAAAAAAAAGAGATCTACTAACTGTACATCATTGCTCCAACTTAAAATTGAGGGAGTACAGCAAGCAATACACTGCATGATATTCCTGAGATCAGTCTGTCAAACAACACAATTATTGCACATTGTGTGCATACTACAGGATTTATCAAATACTGACAAAATGGATGAAAAGGGTTCTTGGTTATTGCAAATGATTGTCACATTGTTGGGTGGTCCCTGTTTTACAGACAGGTTTAAGCAGTTCTGTTACTATACCTTATTCTCTGTTCAAAACTTGGAACACTTGTTATGGTTGCCTTGTCTACATCATGAAGTACAGTACAGATGAATCACAATTTCATTCACCAAAATATTGTTGCTGATTGATGACTTCCTTTGATGTTGTTGAACTGCTTCCTCAAGACATATTTAAAGTTAGGATGAATGTCAAGTATTGAAGCACCCTTGGGCTCAGAAACTTGGAACAGCACTTTGAAATAGTGAATTATGCAGATATGCTTTTTAATTTTTATTAAAGTACATATAACTTTTAGATTCCTTTATTAAAATACTTTCAGATTGTTAAACTATCCGATTGTTTTTTCAATTCTAAGGAATAGTTATGAAGGAGATAACATTGAAAGAATGCTAAGGGACCCTTAACACTATTACATTAAACTCACAATGTTAATCTCTGCAAAACAAAAGGATGAAAATGATATTTATTTGGTGAAATCCAAAGCATGGAGTTTTGCTAAACAAAATAGATGAAATGCAATGTATGACTACCAGTTGTTGGACATCCCACACAAATAAAACTTTCATACCAAAAACATGGAAGGCTGGACATTCAGCACAATACACAAACACTATGTTCAGAGGCTTCGCTCTGATGCTAGAACTGCTGATTTTGTCAGCTGCCGAGATTAATGGATTTGGAACATGCACAACAGAAACAATGCTTTCACTGACGTTGAATGGCCAACATCCAATACATATACACTTCTGCAAAGTGCAAACAGAGAGCTGTCTGACAGGAAGACACCATCTTTGTCCAAAGCAACCTCTAACAACACAGATCGCGGCCCTCTACTATTATTTTGTAGTATTTTGTGGCTTTGGTGTGGCATAGAATGGTTTCCCAGCAGGTAGAAATGTCTGGCATACCGTCAGTTTAAGCCATGGTGGCACACAGAGTTCTGCAAATGCTGGTGTTATTGTTATAAACATCTATCATTTGCCGTGGATAATTGCAGTAAAGGATAAGCTGTCAGCCAAGTTACGTAACATTTGAAACCAAACCTGTCTGAACAAATCTACATAGAGACAAACTATGGTATCATATTACAGCAGATTTGCAAATAAGAGTGTTATTGATAAGTATAAATACATTATAACATTGTTACACGTGTCTTTTGTAGAACATGTAGTAACTATGATGGCCTATGACCATTTAGTGGCCATCCACACATAGATTGAATTTTTGTTATAGCAGAGGGATCAAATCCTTACTGCTTTAAAGACCAAAGGTGGAGTTTCTTGTATTACAAATTTACATTCTATGGATATTAAAAATCGGAACAATGGATACAGAAGAAAAAAATACCACAAATACATACACAAGGAAATGTACTTAATACATATTGAAGAATATGAAATAATAATTTTTATAAATCTTATATTTTAACATTGTTAAATGTTTTGATAACATGGATATTTTCATTGTTAACCAAAAAATATACACATTGGGGTAGATCCAGAACTACGTGTGCCGTACGTTTATTCGCGGAGCGTATTTTCGTGCACGTAAATTCCCCTCGGCACACCCCTTGCACAGACGTATTGTCAATATACGCTTTCCCTCCCTTCCCTTAACTTTTGCCAACGTAACCGCAGTCATACGCACACGTACTTATGGGCTGAACAAATTTACGCAGCTAAGCACGCCCATACTGTACACTTTAAATACATCCCCCGCCTACTTCACGTATTTCACACGTAATTTGGAGTAACATAAAATTGGCACGCCCACACGTAAGTATTTACGTGACACATACGTGAATGGCCCATACGTTCACAATTACGCGTGCGTATTTTCTATGGTGCGCATGCGCAGTGCGTACAAAACAGCGATTTTATGTCTCTGCCACGCGTAAATTCGCTCCGAAGCGTAGTTCTGGATCAGGCCCATTGCACCTAACAACTGTGCCTAAAAACAACTGAAATGGCCCTCACTTACCTCAGCACCTGAATACTTTTCTGTTCGTAGGACTAGATGCTCTAACTTGACCTCATTGTCAATAGGCATGCCTCGGAACTGAAGTCTAAAGATTTCGCTTCGAGTTGCAGCGTCTGGCAGAGGCACGAAGATAATTCTGTCAATACGCCCTGGACGCATCAAAGCCTGAAATGGAAAGGGGACAAGTGAAATACAACTACATTTTCACAAACATTTTCACTGAGCACTACTGAAATGATAAACACACTATGATGTCTTAGTAGCCAAATGTTGTCATCTATGTACATATTACCAACAACAACATACGTTGTAACAAAGGACTGGATACAAACTTTTCATTTTCCCTAACCATGCGTGTTATAAGAATACATTTTCTGTTCTATACCACAAAAAAGATCTACCACCATATAGGTTACAGTTTGTTGTTAGCAAATCTACTGGTGGTCACACTTAAGTAAGTGTAGAATCCATCGGGTATTTACACTAGCCGGAGACGTAAAAACGTGATTTTGTATGTACTGCGCATGCACGTGGCTGTTGTTACACCGCGTAACTCTGAAAGTACGTACCAGCCTAGTATCAACTGCGCAACTGTGAACGAAAGGACATCGCAGCCATATGACACCCGTAATTACACTTCGGAGGCGGAGGGAGGCGTTTACATCCAACAATCTGGGTGTGTTTAGGCAGTTATGTACGTGCAGCCTATACGTACGTCAGTAGTTACGCTTTGAAAAGTTAAGGTAGGGTTTGGCAAGCGTAAAATGGCTAAAGGCCGCACTTACTTAATCTACATACAGAAATGAAACGTAGATAGCGTAAATAAGCTGCTACGCATGAGTAGTAGCTCAATTCTTAAAACAACAATACATTTCCATAATGTCAGTTTTTCATTTAGCGCATGTTTCCGTGCTACCCAAACACAGAACAATCCGCTGTGTTCAGACTTCTGACTCTCAAAAGCGAAACATGGCTGCCAATGTACTGTCCCGCTGTAAAACTTAGGGTAAGGTACAGTTATCAGAAGTCCATTGGTGTGGGGGGAGTGGTTAGCGAGGCGCTTGCAGAGATGTCTGGATATTGCAAACCTGCGATTACGTATCTAAACGCATGCGATAATTGTCCATCTGCTTTTACTAAAATGGGAAGCTTAGATCCAGTCCAGGGTATTGTGAATGTTCTACAGCAGTGACTAACTTAACAGCACAAAAAATGAAACTGCATAGATCTAAGGAACACATTGTGACCACAACATGATGACACGTTCCTTTATGCTATTTTCTGTACATACAGACTATACTACAAGGTTTGCTGTGCCTATAATTAGAGCTATTGTTCAAATAGTTAAAATAACAGGAACTGTGGTTTTTGAGGCACATTTAGCTGTAACACTTGTCAGGTGTGCTTCTTTCTTTCAATTGATCTAGTTTGTATTCACTGTTGTGACAAATATTTGACTTCCTGACATTCCTCAGACAAGGAAGTATTGTTGACTGCGTCAGTGGTAGGAACTTACATGTTAACAACTATATACTAATCTAAGTAGTGCAATGACAACATCAATGCATACATATTGCAGTATATAGTTTTGTTAGGATCTGCTTATCAGAAGTATAGTAACTACAACCTAACAAATAAGAAATATATATCATATCACGGAACATTTCATTAATGGTATTGGACCGGATCCACAATTCTGTACAACAGGGTACTTACACATTCTAAATGTGTAAGTATCCAGTACGATCATAATGCCCATGAAAACGGTGATTACACATGGGAATTCATTACAAGCAATTATCCCAATCTGATGGGAGGGTGTGTTGACCCGCCATTTGTAGAGCATATAGAGCACGCATTAAATTTAGGAACGAAGTAAAGCTGGCCATACACTAGAGCGATTATCAGCCCGATCACCCAATTGGGTGATCAGGCAAATAATCGCTGTAGTTAGTGGCCAGGATCAATTTTTCAAATGCCAAATAAACTTGTATATTTATGTCGGGAGCAAGCTTCACACAGCGCGGCTTCAGCTGATCCTTGTCTGTACTACTCCCTGCAATAGCCGCTGCTGCAGATCTATGTACTATGCTGGTATACTAAGGTATACGTCTTAGCTGTTAGAGTAGTAAAGTACATAGAGTAGAAGAGAGCTCCCCCCCTTTCGGCTAGGATTATCGGTCCCAGCAGGAGAGGTGTGTGTGGTGCCAATTATCGGGCCATCCCCTGTCGAGATCAATAAACATCCCAGTGTATGGCCAGCTTGTGTATGTAAGTCTCTGCTGCAGAGACTTACGAGTGCTCTGAATACTTAGGTCTGAATCACATGGATTACATTAGAGCTCTGCATACTTAGGTCTGGATTAAATAGTGTTTTCCAATATATAATATGAAGCATAAAGTGCTGCATCTCTGACACAGCTTTGCTCTGTGAACCTCTCTGACAGCATTGACAGAAGAATCAATACCCTGAATCTGAAATTCAGAGCATACAATTTCTCTGTGCATATAAGCAACATATATGTGTAACGTTAACTACACCAATAAATGTGCCTGTGCAAATCCCCATATACCAGTTGTCCTTACATAGGAATTTGAAGAGAAGATGTGGCTTCCACCATATGTTACTCTTGAGTCCCTATATTCCTAAAGTTTACTATAAATTCAAGTCATTGGGGCTGATACAGAAGTGCTCGGAAATCAGCAAGCAGCGTGCATGCCCTATATGTGGGTTGTAAGCGTTCCAAAGGCACAGTCAATGGTAGGTACCTCTGGATGACTATGAGAGTATGGCATGTCGCATACCGACACAAAGCAGCCAAGCTTAATGCAGTTATTTGATCAAATACATTGCACAAGTGCAGGGTAGTATACGTTAATGTATAATGTAGATGGTGGTTATGAATAGTGCTACAAATACATCGATCGGCGGAAGAAAGAAGATATAACGGTGAATGGTGAGTAAGAATGTAACCCCATACAATACCCTAATCCTTACCCTAACCCTCCCCTTCCTGTAGCCTATCCCTAAGACTCCCCTACCCTAAGGCTAACCCTAATACCATAGACTTCCTGTAATACTCACCTCAGTGCGGTGAGTCTACAGCTGTGGTTTCTGAATCAATGAATGGGTAAAATGTGGAAAATACATTTGGCATACTTACCCAATCATTAAAGAAAGTTTCTCATTAGTAATTTAATTTAAATAGAGGCAGCCGAAATTAAGCATTCGGCAGCCTGTTATTGCATAGACTGATCTTTTGTTCTGCAGACAGCATCTCAATCACAGGGGAGCTGCAGATTTACCTACATAACGTTCCAACAGCAATATCATAAGTTTCATTATGGAGTTAAAGTATTCAATATTTAGTAGCAAATATTTCGATATAAACAGTGCTTATTTCTGTTTGGCTCTGGATTGGGTGCATTTGTTTGGGAACGGCTTTATTGTAAACTGATTATGTGCGAGCACCCTTCTTTCCTATGACACATGGGCACAGACCGAGTTGCACTTGGGTCTAATCAGACATACTGGACCGTATTCACAGCTAAGATGCACAGAAGGTAATTTCTCAAATCTCAGCACCTAATAAGCAGATAATAATAATAATAATAATAATAATAATAATGATAATAATAATCGGGTCTATTATTTCTAAGCAGTGTAAAATCATGCCGAAGTATGCTTTAGGCGGTTGCTCACCTCTCTGTGCTGGATTGGACAATGACAAGAACAATGATTAAGCACAATAGCCTTTTTTAATAAAGAAATACAGCACTGTCCCCCATCTTTGTATATAAGTAGTTTCAGTAAATCTACTGTAGTGAAGTGCCAGTATTTATTATATAGCATTATGTAAGTTTCTGCTATTAGTACATCTAGGCCATATTATTGATGATGCTTAACTATTTAAACCAATTGTGGCTTCTGTAACAGAGATTTCAATACATCAGGGCCGTAGTGTATTTTTTTTTGATGCTTCATAACTTGATGACATGGAAAGTGCCATTTAGTATACTCAAGCTACAGATGTGTGTAACTGAGACAAAGCGCAGGGACATATCTGTTTGATATAAAAATGTAATCAAGTAATGAAAAGACACCATGGCTATAGCAGATGATATTATCAATGCAATATAGTCAAAATGTCACTCATACACAGTCAAAAAGAAAAGCTGATGAGCATGCTGTGCTTTAATCAATAAATAAAACATGAATAAAAGGTCAATGAATGAAAAGAAAGAGTCCACACTCACTTTATATTAATCAGGGGGTAATATGTGGAAAAAGGGAGGCCGG
>WWET01001075.1:246698-258646 GCA_011038615.1 Limnodynastes dumerilii | reverse complement strand
TCTCCTGAGCCTTTCCCTCAATTTGTTAATGGTATGAGCACTCAGCTGTATGGGTCCTAGGAGTGGGATATACCATGGGCCCAGTCCGATATGAACTCCCACTGACATTTAGAAATAAAGGAAAGTTTATATTTGGAAAGTTCATACCAAGAGTGTAATTATCACCATTGGTTTACATGTACAAAGGACACATAATGAAAAAAAAAATCTTATTTTAGTAGATTTCATGTTTACTTCAGAAATTTGACCTATGATTTTATCTTTAGAAAAAAAAGACATAGAGACATGTCTTGTAACACTTTTTGTTCCAGTTGTCCCCTGGGCAGTATAATTTAAGTTCCCATTAATTACAGATATTGCTTGGTTGCCTTGGGCTGCTGGCCAGAAAGCGCTTTCCCAGCTTCATCATGTCAGTGAAAGTCATACAAAAAATGGAAGGAAAGAACCTTCCTTCCTGTAACACACCAATACAGCTAACACCCTTCCTGATTATTCTTTATAAAGGCTGTTGTGCTGGAAACTATTGAGTCTGACTTTTTATAACTCACTTTAACTATGTAATAAATAACATGAAAGCAGCAGACAACTGAAGGTGTTTGTCCTTGCTCCTGACTGTTCCCACTGCATGCTGTTTGCATTGGCCAAGACTGAAACCAGAGCATCCTCAGAGTGCACTCAGACCCAGGGACACCTACATATTTTCGGTATGCTAAAAGTCAGAATATGTTCTGACAGGTCTAAGAAGCAAAAGTCTCAGGTTTCAGAAAGATTCGCTCTGCTTGTATTAATACACAGAAATGTCTTCTCATGCAAGCTACATCACTTTCATGCCTTTGAACTCATTTTCTACATCGTAAAACATAGCAAAACTTTTCTGCATTCCTTTGTCAGGCTCATCTACCATCTCACAGTTTTTCTTCTCAGTGGTGAATAAAGATGCCCTTGGGGGTTACTAGCATGCAAAAATATATCCTTTCCCTATTTTTCTGACATCACCTGCATAATAACGTTAAACATAAGTCGGCTTAGTCTAATAAGATGGGATTCAAGCCATTCTTGTGTATTAAGCACAAGCACAGTGACATCATCACTTACTCACTCTGTACTCAGTGTACCCTTACTAAAAGTCTGCATCTACCCTGTAGGTGAATACTTCTCATGCCAAACAGCAAATGTATTCTGTTTACTATGCCGTCAAATAACAATTTTGCCTTACTGAGATTATTGAAAGAATGTTGGTATACGGCCTTGTCAGAACACACAAAGCTAAAAAAAAAGATAAATAATTTTATTCTGCGAAAAAGAGTCAAAGTCAACCTGATATTAATGCAAACCTCTAAAAAGAATAGGAACAAATGAAATGCTTAAAACCAGAATACAAACTTTTTATGTCAACAATATTCTATAAAATATAACTAGTAAGGGTTGCAATATAAAAATTTCAAGAGGATGACTAGAAGCCCTAATGTGGGCAATGAATGTACTTACACTAAAATTACTTACATTCCACACATAAGCTAAATTTGAACAAAAGCTCCAAAAACCCCAAGCCTGTCAGAAATATAATTATGCAGTCACAAAGCAACAAAAGCAATGGCTTTAAACTCTGAACTCAATTTTCTGCCATTCTTCAGGATAATTAATAAAGATTACTGTACAAATGGTAACAGAGATAGGCTTTTGCTTCATTTAAATTACGAAAAATAGAGTGTTCCATAGTAGGATAGTAGGTCCAGAATTCAAAGGATGGCTCTTGGATACACAGGAGAGGAGATCAACCTACTGGATGGAGCCTTGATGACACCACTCTGACACACACCGGACAGTATTGCATAACGTAAACCTCATTGCACATCAAAAGGAGAGCTCCATTCCACTCCCATCACTTTTATATATAAACATTGTTTCAGGTCACAAAAATTAGCTACTTCTATCACATGCTATCTGATACATGACCCTTCAAAACATATTAATCACGAGTTCCATTTTTCAAGTTACTATGTGGAAAACTGCAAAGTTAAAAATTCTAATGCAGTTGTTTACTTCCCAATATAATCTCAAACATACAAGTCAAATCCAAAAATCATATGATTAAACTGTTCATAATTACATACCCTCTCAAGTCTTAAAACGTAATAACATAATTTTGCATATTTGTAAAAGGCTAATCACAATACTTATATTCATGCCAATAAAGTTCTACCTAACTACTCCTAGCTTATGTTACGGTGATAGAAACTAATTCCTTAACTACAGTGAATCCTATGGCTTTTCTAGTCAAAAGTATCTGCCATTTGTTATATTAGACTCATGATTGGAAATCATGTCCTTGCCAAGGTGTTCAGTACAACAGTCCTCTACTGGCCAAATGCAAAAAACTAACAACAACCACACAACATTGTGTCAGGTAAAAGGTATATTCTGGGTTTCTGAACATCTAAATATTACATTAACATTACTATAATAAATACCTTTATTTACTGCACAGCAAGTACAGTATATAACATCCAGGTAAGTAATGCAATAAGTAACAGATATTTAAACCTAAAATGCCAGGAACAAACCTCATAATAATACTTTATCTAGTGCTAAAAAGAAGTTGGAGAGGATGAGGCAGCCATTTTGAATATGATCAGCTACTATTCAGATATCAGTTCCTGGCCAGTTAGAACTTAGACACACAGGGCCGCACCTAACTCACAGGTGCAACACTTAACCCGCCCACTGTTTTTAGGTACCTTATGTCACTTTGTAGTGCCATAGGGCTACCTTATCTTAACGTGCATAGTTTCCTTTTTAAAAAGGAAACTACGCATGGACATTGCCTCTCCCCAACTTCTCCCGCCCTCCCCGGCTAATCAAAATCCCTCCCCCTCCCACTCCCCGAGGCACCATTAGGCCACCTCCTTCTTACTAAACTACTCTGTGCGGTCTTTAAAGAACTCACAGAGGCAATCTACATACCTAACTGGTACATAGCATGCGTAGTAGGTCATTTCGGAAATATATGCACCTAAGAAGCCGAAGCTTCTCAGGTATGAATACGGCCCACATACACACATTCTGCAGGATCTATAGTTGCCAGATTCCGAATAACCAGTTAATTAACCTACCAGGGTCCAGTTTTTGGAATCTGGAAGCAACAAAAGGAAACTTACACAGCAACAGTAAAAAAAATATAGACAACAAACTAAAAAACATGAGAGTCAAACACATAACCTCAGCAGCGTGAGGCAGCAATGCTTAAGCATACTGGCTGTTCATAGTGCAGAGTGTCTTTGCACTCATGGCATTTTACTTTTGTACCATGCATAGGAACTACAATCACCTGTAACAAGTAATAATAATAAATACAAATATTTACTATATGCACATAAGAAATTGTTAAATAAAGAAATAAATACATATGTAAATAAAACAAATACAAAGTGAGCTTCCTCTGTAGTAATAGAACCCTAGATACCTTTTCCACAATTTTGTCTATTAATATAACACTACTTTTTATATTCTATATTTCCATATCTAGTATATTTTACATACTATTAATATTACAATTCAGTTTAAAACATTGAGAGTTTTTCTTTTTTGTAAATAATTAACAATAAATTTACCCAGGTTAATTTGAACTTGAAATATACCCTGACACTGGTGAAAAGGAAAAGGAAATTCACCTAATATATTGCCTAGTTGTGTCCTATAGAGTTACTGCTGTCTACTCTACGGTTTGTACCTCAGCTCACTGCTAAAGCATTCAAACACTGCTGTGGTCTTTCTCAAGGGCCCCGCCCTCACTTACGAATGCCATAGGGCACCCTTAACTACCCTTGGGTATTTTCCCTCTTGAGGGAAAATACGCATGTAGATTCCCCAGCCCTCCCTCCCAACCTAATTTACATGCCTCCCCCCACCCACTTACTAACCCCTGGCACGCCCTCTCTTACCTTAAAAACTACGTGCAGTAGTTAATATCCGGACGGAACCCCCTATATGACTATGCATGCGCAGTGGCTCTGTGCGGAGTAATACGCACCTTAGAAGCATCAGCTTCTTAGGTGTAAATATGGTCCATTACAGTCCATTATCTCTACCTACAAAGCAGCTGAAATGAGTGTTAACAGTGTCTTTTATGCACTCACATAAGATAGAAAAGGCTGTGAGTGCACATTATTACTGGGGGAGAGGGGTTCTGTGTATTATGCTCTTGGCTTACCTGGGTACAGGAGGAAAGCATTCTGAACATTAGAGTATTAAATACATGAAAAGTGGTGGTGGGGGGGATAAGTGGAACAGCCTTCCATTGGTGATATTAGAGGCTAATACAGTAAAGCAATTTTAATAGATTGAAGTAAACATAAGGCCATACCAACTCTTATAAATAGGCAGACTAGATCCAAGTGACTTTTCTGCCATCACATTGAGAGATTCTATTTCTCCACTCCATACCACTGGCTGTACCAATGAAACGAAAAATGGATTTTCCCAAACAACTAAAAGCATAGAGTCATGTAATAAAATTAGGTAGAAAATCTAAGAACTGTCACAAAAACTGTTCAGAAAATGCTTCTATTTGTTAAACTTTTGTATGTAAAGAAAACATTTTTCCTGCAATAGTGGAAATAACTATCTTTCCAGATTGTTCTAATCCTCTAGAAAATGTCCTTGTAAGTGAAAATCTGAATCCTTCCATGGGCCTCTTTTCCAGGCATAATATTACTGTCTGCATATTGTCTTCATAAAGCATGTTTTCAGCGTTTGCAGGTAACAGAGATAGACTACTAAAATAGCTTTGGGAACATAATTGCATCTGATTTAAGTCTATCTTCAAATACTCTAGAGACTTAATCATCCTAAAAAAAATATCCCTGCAACACTGACTCCATTTGGGATCCAGCATTGAAATATTGAGTGTCTTACTAATGCACAGACTATTAACACACACTAATTTAGTCTGAATTAAAAAGTTCTGTTAGCATTTATGTGGATTTTCCTTATTACAATCTGCCAGGAATAACATGTATATATTAATGGCGACACCACAATCAATACTTACAGTATTCCAAAACCATCAATGGAACTATATCACAAAAGACTTTACTGTTCCACGGAAACAGTGGAAACAGGTTCATGAAATTTCATGGTCATCGCCTAAGCTTCCTGGACCAGACCCAGTTTTAAAATAGAGGCATTTCTTGGGCCAGATTCACAACCCCTTATATGCGGTTTTAAAGACCGCATATACGCAATCTATGTAACGAAACGATATGTAGGTTATGTAAATTTGGTACGACGCATACGCAGTAGCAAATATTGATAAAATGCAGATGTATGAGAAATATGTCCACTGGTTTTAATCCGGTCCTTGGATTGGAAAAAACACTTTTAGCTATAGCACATATACAGGTGATCAAGATCACAAGTTCTATCCAGCATTACCTTCTTGACACTGCTTTAATACACTGGAAAGTGGTACAAAGAACTAAAAAGATCACCAATCCTCGGATGAAAAGGACTTTAGGAGCAACACAGGTATATAACAGCCAAGAACTTATAAATAGAGAAAAAACGACATCTAGGAGTGAGATTGCATTTTCGGAAAAAACTGACTATCGTTCAGCAGAAGGTATCCACCAATACACTGGGGATCGTGAGTACATCAAAAAGTGTGGTAAATTAACCTTGGACCTTTGGTGCTCAATTGAACCCTTATATACTGTTTTGGGACTTGTAATTGGAATTGTATAATCATCTCCTTATTTGACTAGTATTTGATATATTTTCTCCATCACCACACATACATACAAAAATACTGTTTACTGCTTTAATAACATTGGGCCAGATCCAGACCTTCTAGTTTTTATCTTGTTTAAATCAGTCTGGCTAGATTATCCAAACTGCGCATGCTTGATTCTCCATGCTAAAGGATTAGAAAGCATTCCGCCCCTTCTATATCTAACGGACATTACACCTACATTACCATAGAGTAGGAATTCCTCACCTCTGCATACCATTCCAGACTAAGGTACATTTGGGGATTTCTATGTTTTAGTCAGAAATCTTAAGGAAGGCCCTCCCTGTCATAAAGCATCTGTGCACATACAAATCAGAAGTTTCGAATCAGCCCAAACTTAATTCTTAACTAAACCTTTAACCAAGTCCTAGATTAGCTAATACAAGCTGTGAAACTAATGCTTAGCCAATAGGCCACCTGACCATGTTAATTTGGAGGATAAAAACAAGCAAATGCTATCAACAGTCTATTGTGGTGATCTTTTGAAATTCTTAATGGCATTTTTTATGCCTGATACCCTTCTAATCGGGTGTGATTTGCTGCTATGATGGTCTCTTTTTAAAAGGACCACTGTATGGCAGTTTGCATTCTCAATTACAGGGGTGTTGTGGCTCCAAAGCTACAAAGATTTCTATTTCGAAAGGTAAGTCCGGGCCGCATCTCTCCATTTGAACAATCTACCACATCCTATCAGGCAATCCAGCACCTTCCAATACTTCAAATACTCCCTCAAAACCCACTTCTTCAGGCTAGCCTGCCCTTCCTCCACTTAAGCTTACCTGCTCTCTCCATCTTCATCACTGTGTCTCCTGTTTGTTCAAACTCTCTCACTTAGCATTTTAGCTCTTATGAGCAGGGTCCTCCTCTCTCCTGTCTTCACCCCTCTATCTTGTCCTCATCACTTCATCACTTCCCACCTTTTTCTCTCCATTGTCAATCTTTCTACTTATTCATCTGCTCCTAAACACAAATCCAGCATCTTTTTTTTTCCATGCAAATTGTTCTGCTATATTTGTACTGTATATTGTACTGTATTTTATTTTTGCATTGTACATGTATTGTATTCCTTATTTATGTTTTTATACCCTCTGTTAATTATTGTATTGTATATGTATTTGCTATTGCCTCTGTACGGCTCTGCGGATACTGTCTGGCGCCTTATAAATAAACATTAATAATAATGATAATAATAACGTTGCTACCTCTAACCTTAACTTTCCCTTAAACCTCTGTTTCCTGCAGCCTAACCTTAACTGTCCACTTCAGCCCTAATCCTCTATGTCCTGCAAGCTAACCCTAACCTTCCCCTTAAACGCTAACACTCCCTTCTTAAGCCCTAACCCTAACCTCAGACCTGCTGCAGCCTATGCCCTAACCCTACCTAACCTCAGGCCGCCACAGTGTTTCGCTATTGGGAACAGGTCTAAATTGGTATCTGTTCCCAATAGCAAATTTCTGATTGCTGCCATTCAGTTTGCCGCTGTAGCATATTTGAAATAGAGCCGCCCAGACCGCCAGCAGAGTCACAACATTACCATTGTTTCCTACTTTTATCATCTGGTGACTTTTATCTCCAAATTGTACAGATATATTTCATGGCATTTTTATTGGTGTTATTCTAACAGATGTTTGAAATCAGACCCTTATCATTTTCCCCATAACTGACACTTTTAAAACCAAATGAAAGCTTGAAATGTTTCTCCTTTGCTTTGCTATATCTATCATTAAACATTGCATCTGAGCTTTATTATTGCTAGGTGTACGTAATACAGAGAACAGTCCCTGCAGAGGCTTGTGTGCCTCATCTGTAAACTAAAAGTAAAACATTGTTTTGGAATGCTTCCTCTTATGAGGCATCTTGATTTTTGCAAGAACTTGTTACTAAGGTTATTTCAGGTCTGGAACTAATTTCAGCACCTACATTTGCATTACAAGTGGTTATCGAAAATGAGCTCATCTCTAAAAAACTCCATCCGGCTGCATAATCTTGCCAGAAGTAACATGCTTTTTATACCTCTCTACTAGAGAAAATTCAAGCTGCAGTAGTACTGTATATTGTTTTGTAGTTGCGAAACAATCTTAGAGTATTTTGCATCACAATTCCACATTTTTTCGGAGATCTGATTTTTCTGTGATCACATCACTAAGCAACAGGTGTAGAGAAATCTGCTATCACTGGGCCACACTATCCAGGCATTCATGCAAGCCAACTACTCCTACTTTCAATAACTAGGGACTACCATAAATGGAAGTCTGTACACATGGAGAGGGCACGCCTACAGCGCACATTGAGGTAGATCCAGAACTATGTGTGCCATACGTTTATTCGCGGAGCGTATTTTCGTGCACGTAAGTTCGCTACACTCCCCTCGGCACACCCCTTGCACGGACGTATTTTGTCAAGATACGCTTCCCAAACCCTACCTTAACTTTTTCACACGTAACCGCTGTCATACGCACACGTACGTATGGGCTGAACGAATTTACGCAGCTAAGCACGCCCATACTGTACACTTTAAATACCACCCCCCGCCTACTTCACGTATTTCAGACGTATTTTGGAGTAACGTAAATTTGGCACACCCACACGTAAGTATTTATGTGACACATACGTGAATGGCCCATACGTTCACAATTACGCTATGTGAATGTGCGTATTTTCTATGGTGCGCATGCGCAGTGCGTTCTAAACAGCGAATTTACGTCTCCACACCGCGTAAATTCGCTTTGAAGCGTTGTTCTGGATCAGGCCCATTGTGCTAAGAAAGACAGCACACTTGTGATCACAACCCAGACACTGTAGACTGGATTCTCACCTAAGTATTTCTTCTTCCGAGCGTAGTTACAAGTGTATAGCTACGACGCATGCGTAGTAACTATTTTACACATAACAAAATGTTATGTAGATAGCAAAAATAGTTACTACACATGCATAGTAGCTATAAACGTATAACTACGCTCGGAAGAAGAAGAAGAAATGCTTAGGTGAGAATCCGGTCCTCTGTTAGTAGGTGTCAAAAGTGTCATTCAACTTATGCGCCAGTATGTTCCAGTTGTGTAGCACATATATGTGGCCAATAATTTCACTGTCAAATCTTATATGCCAACTCTGGGGGGCTTCCGTAATTTGGTCCAGGCTGGGCTTGATTCCACACATTTTACCAACAGGGTTTGATTATATCATTTAATGGAAATTAAGAATTAGTGCTTAGATTGAGTACATTAAGCCACCAAATCACTGCATACTGTTAGCTCTAACTGCCCTCTAGGATCTCCAAGAAGGAAAAAAATAAAAAGATGGCAACAGTTACAACATTGGCCAAGAAGGTGTCTACATTTGTGTGTTAAATTCAGATATTATTTGTTTTTAAAACTATAATCCCTTATTTACTGATGCAGCATTTTATAAAATTAGAATGTGTCTGGTAACAGTATCAGTTACCAAAACAGTAAACACATACCTATGTTTCAAACCTCTATTTAATAAAAAAACAACAACAAACAAAAAAACTAACATACAAACTGATACAATTTAGAGGCAAGATCTTCACATGTGCTAATATCAGTTCCAAATATAACCAGATATTAAATTTTACATTTCCATTACCACCTAGTAAAATATGAAGTGTCAGGGCTCACACCTCCCACAAATCAGAGGCATGAAGTTCATCCTACTAGGTAGTGCAACTTTGCACATTAGGGGCCGGATTCACACTACCGGACGCATTGCATATACGTCCGGAGTTTACCTGTATTTGATACTGCGCATGCGTCATATCTTTTCTACGTAATCTACGTATCTTTTCGTTAGGTAGATTGCATAAAAAAGATACTATGCGTGCGCAATATCAAATATCGGTAAACTCCGGACGTATATGCAATATGTTCGGACGTATATATGCAATACATTCGGCCCAATGATAATTTTGCATTAGTGTGCATTTTAGGGACACGTGTAAATTGTGTGCAGCTAAGACGTAGCAGCACATATGTAAAAGCTTTTTGTTTTTAACAGCTCTCAGCACAGTAAAGCTATCCATCACTTAACAGAGATACTTCCTGTTTTCAAGCAGTTGGGAAGGCATGACTTCCAACCCAAATACTTGACTTGGCAAGCAACAGATGTGTTGATAGATGCTTTTCTAACCACTTCATTCCACCTGATTTTTTTTTCCATAAAATGTTTAATGCTTCAGAGATAGGGCAGATGTTTGCAGAAGGGACCAAAAAAGGGGATCTAGAGACTTGAATGAAAATGCCACCACTGCAACAGATGGATGACAAAGCTTACAGTATTTAGGACAGATGTTGCTGGATAACCTCAAAATGACATTATAGGGAAAAAAAAGTTGGGAATTATCCAGATATATCATATTTTTTTGTGAAAAGTAATTGCAGGCTGTAACACTTTCTATGTCACTATGTTTATTTTTCCTATGCACCACTTGTGCCTTTGGATTAGCACTATTACCTCTGTGTATAAATTTAAAATATAGTCCAGCTCAACACTATTGTACAGCACAGTTCAGCTTTGCTCCATAATTAAAAAATATATATGAAACAAAACAGAATATAAATATAACCATCTTGATCAATGACATAAAAGTTGTTTCTCACTCAAATACAAGGCAGGCAAGACAATCACTCCATTGTAATAAATATTAATTTCATGGAAATAAAACAGTTACATAATGAACTACATATGTCTATCATTAAAACAGACATAGGTCTCACAGGAGTACTTTGAACTACAGTGGCAATGACTATGCTTTATTCCCCCCCCTAGTTTTATCGAGTGTGGGTCCCTATTGCGAACGGCCCTATTTTGATATGGCATAGCAATCTATCCCCGAAGCACCGAACGAGGTGCTCCGATAGGTAAGTCTACAAACTACCCAAACTGTTTCCCTAATTCTAACCCTCACACTCGCACACTCACTCAGAAAAAAAAAATCGGATGCATATTCGAAATAGAGACAGCCGAAAAGCAACTTTCAGCTGTCTCTATTTCTAAAAGCAGCCGTTCGCAGCAGGGACTGCAACCGGCTTTATCAGGGGTGGTATTTTTTAAATGCCAGCTGATAGTAATGGACAATAAGATTATATGTAGCGTTACGCACAAATAACTAGCACAAATTGCTATTTTATATCCTGTGTTGCAGTATGCATTTTATAGTACAGTATAATGCAGATGTGAAATACAATATAACACTCTGCAATGGACAGAAATGTCTGCTTAACCCATTAGCTAAAATGAAAAACGACAGTATGGTTTGCTGTTTTCCGGATTCAGACTTACTAAACTTTTCTAATATATTGTTCCTTGGTTAGAAAACCATGGTGCTTTCCTTTCCTTTTGCAGTTGTCATTGGTGTGTATGTGTGTGTGTGTGTGTGTGTGTGTGTGTGTGTATGACTGTGTGTATGAGTGTGTGTGTATGACTGTGTGTATGAGTCTGTGTGTGTGTATGTATGTATGTATGTATGTATGTATGTATGTATGAGTGTGTGTGTGTGTGTATGACTGTGTGTATGAGTGTGTATGAGTCTGTGTGTATGTGTGTGTGTATGAGTGTGTGTGTATGTGTGTGTGTATGAGTGTGTGTGTATGAGTGTGTGTGTGTGCGTGTGTGTGTGTATGAGTGTGTGTGTGTGTGTATGAGTGCATGTATGAGTATGTGTGTGTGTATGAGTGTGTGTATGACTGTGTATGAGTGTGTGTGTGTGTGTGTGTGTATGTATGAGTGTGTGTGTGTTTATGTGTGTGTGTATGTATGAGTGTCTGTATGAGTATGTGTGTGTGTATTAGTGTGTGTATGACTGTGTATGAGTGTGTGTGTGTGAGTGTGTGTGTAATAGTGTGTGTGTGTATGTGTGTGTGTATATGAGTGTGTGTGTATAAGTGTGTGTATGACTGTGTATGAGTGTGTGTGTGTGAGTGTGTGTGTAATAGTGTGTGTGTGTATGTGTGTGTGTATATGAGTGTGTGTGTATAAGTGTGTGTATGACTGTGTATGAGTGTGTGTGTGTGAGTGTGTGTGTAATAGTGTGTGTGTGTATGTGTGTGTGTATATGAGTGTGTGTGTATAAGTGTGTGTATGACTGTGTATGAGTGTGTGTGTGTGTTTATGTGTGTGTGTGTGTGTGTGTGTGTGTGTGTG
>WWET01001075.1:184271-195039 GCA_011038615.1 Limnodynastes dumerilii | reverse complement strand
TATATATATATATATATATATATATACATATATATATATATATATATATATATAGTTATGGGTATACTAGGCAGATATTTATACATTTATAAATACAATGATTTGCAGTAGTGATTGTCAGGGATTGCAAAGCTATAGATGTGAAGTTTTTGGATATCCACCCCTGCATGGCTCATTCCTATATATTTATTTCTCTAGTTCAAGAATAGATAGGAAGGCTGCCTTCAAGTTACTATAAAAGGAATCTGAATGTATTCTTACACCCTAATTCAGAACATCCTGTAACACATATAGGAGTGAGCAGATGTAAATAAACATAAATATCACCATAAATATATTAAGTACTAAAATAGAACTTGGGAAACATAACATTGGGCCTGATTCAGACTTAAGAAGGAGCTTGTAATTTCAAGGTCCGAATTCACAACCCCATAAATTTTCAAATACGTGCCTAATTTTACGATTCTAGCTACTAAGCATGCGTAGTAACTATTTTACGCAACCTACGTAGTGTTTCGTTACGTAGATTGTGTACATGCGGTCATTAAAGCTAGAATCGTAAAATTAGGAACGTATGTGAAAAATTACGAGGTTGTGAATCCGGCCCCAAGAGAGGAAAGTTACTCCTGGGCTAAACCATGTGGATTGCAGGGGGAGTCAAGTTAATTGTATACTTTGCATGCAGGGATATATCTTTGAATTGCTTACTGCACACAGATACTGACCAGCTTTACTATCACACTTTTATTTAGACTTAGGCCACCTCTTAACTCTAATACTGTTTGCAACAGATGAAATATGACTCCCCTGCAATAAACATTTTCTCTCTTACGCCCGGATTCACAACACCGTACGTGTTCCACATACGGTTTTAATTTCCCGAAAGTACACATGCGTAGTAACTATTTTATGTAATCTACGTATCGCTTCGTTATGTAGAATGCGTATATCTGGTATTTAAAGGCCGCATATATACGCAATCTATGTAACAAAGCTATACGTAGATTTCGTAAAATAGTTACTACGCATGTGTAGTAGCTACTATCGGGAAATAAAGACCGTATGTGGAACACATACAGGTGTTGTGAATCCAGGCCTTAATTTTAAGATCCTTCTTAAGTCTGAATCAGGCCGTTAGCTTCTATGGAATGCTATTGATTAAGTTTTTGGCAATTTAAATTTCTTTTACAAAAATATGTCTGTAAGAGAAATATGGCAGAGGTATTGAACAACTTGACTCGTAAACAAAGACTGTGCTCAAGTTTATACAGCGTACATTACCTTCATATGTACATATTTTGTATACTGTATCTTGATAACTAAAGAGTGTTGTGCAGTTTTTAAGTGCTCTCCTTAAACTTTAGAACACAGTTATTCAAGGTGCAATTTGTTATATTCTTAATGAATGTTCATGTAGCTATTAAGTATTGAAGAATAAAGCCTTAATAATGAACCAATAGTAAATAAAAATGTCTTTAGGGGGCCAACCATGAAGTGATACAGTATGATCAGAGCACTATAAACACTCTTTGAACCTTTACTTACTTTTGAAGATGGGAGGTATTATCACTGACAATGACTTGCTAATCCAGCTACTCATACTGTGTGACTATAAGCAAGTCATTTCACCTCCTCTAGTGCTCAGTACTATGATGTGAGCTCCTGTCTTCTACCTGTATGTATTCTTCTATAGAATTGCATACCATGGTAAAAGTACTTAAACATAAATACTTTTTTATCTCAACATAAATTCCATGTCTGTTTTCAAAGAACTTTGAAAGCTGAGGCTTAACTCATATGGAGAGTAAACCTTCCTTAGGTTACACCTCTGACCACTTAAGCTTACATGCCACATTGAGCAGAAATATTAAGAGGAAATGTTCAGCTCCGCATTGTCTAGTGTCCAGGTAGAGACAGACAGTCAGGCACCAAAACCAAGAGTCCAATTTGCTGAGACATACTGGTGTCTCAGCAAACTGCTATAAACTAAAACCCCTGGCTTTGTTTGCAGGTTTATGATATGAGTGTCACAAGATATAAGGTAGACATGAGCAGATGGTTGTTATTTTATAAATCAACATCATCAATCCTTTGGTCCCAATATGGACCTTCCCCTTGAAAAATGTCAGCATTTATGATTTTTTCAAACCATAAATTGCTACTTAATGTAATTCTACCTATATATGCCCTAGCTAGCACTGTACAAACAAAACCACTGGCATTTTACAGTTGCAGTCAATTGCTACTGATAGAGATGCATTAAAATGAATCTTTTAACACTCATACAATGCACCCAGTATCCAGTTTTCTGTGGCGATAAACCTTACAACCAAAGTAAATTCAACATTCAGGCATGTGCTCCCCCTCTAGGCTTTGTGTGAGTTTCCCATTTGAGAAACATTGACCTTTGTAAGGGTTGCATTTGTCATGTAGGAACGCTAAATACTGCAGCTTTAATGCACTGTACTATTACATTTCAATTTACTGCTATGTAATTAATTCCTTCTTTGTAAACTTTATGTAGACATCAAAAAATTATTATCTTAATCCTTAAATCTTTTACTTGCTGTACTTGGTGTTCATTTAAACCAGTGAGAGGTAGTTGTCTGCTGTAATGTTACTAATGCTGCTTTCACATCACCACCATTAAAAAACACCGGATTTTCAAACTGATTTTTCCAGGCACATTGCCATGTAAAAAAAAGAGACATTGGACCAAAACCAGACTTCCAGAAACGGGACATCTGCATTTTGCAAAACACATGTGCATGCTTCTTCTAGATCCACATTTCCATACTGATTCTGTATTCACAGCATTTATGATTTACAGGACGAAGTGAGTAGAGGCGCTAGAGGGAGGGCAAACGACATAAAATTTTACAGTAAGCGCCCTTCTCCCTATCCAAACTTCCGATCCTTCTCCATTTTTTTAAATAAAGACTAATCTAAAAAGTCAAATTAGGGTTCTCAGATATTTAGGTCATACACACCCAAAGAAGTCTGGATCCTGGTCATTACAAGTAAATGTAAAAATTTATCATAAAAATCTCATTGTGGACTATGCAAAATCCCCATTGTATGTATAAGAATGCAAAGCAGACACACATTATTATTACTATTAATAAAGCTTATTTATACAGTGCCACAAATTGTCTGCAGCGCTTTACAGAGAACATTCACAGAGACATTCACATCAGTCCCTGCCCCTATTGGAGCTACATACTAAGGTCCCTAACACACTAACACACACACACACACACACACACACACACACACACACACACGTTCATTTTGCTGAGTAAGCAGCCAATTAACCTACTATTCTTTAACTTATATTTGAAGATGTGCTACTATTTACCAGTATTTAAAAACATATCTATAAAAATCTAACGTGTTACTATTTAGACACTGTTTATTCACCTGTACTTATTTCTGCAAGTTAGTTTCCCATTACAAATAATTGAATATCAGTTTTGTGCACTCTATCAGTAGTGGACAACCCAGCTCCACCCCATGCTTGCACTCTCACAGGTGCTCCTATCTTATTCCTTGCCTGTTAAGATGTTATGATAAGGGAATAAGTGCACTCTTGTAAATCAGAACGAAACAAACGTTAGCTGAATACACTTAATGCTGTGGTTAAACATAGGAAAATATATAGGGGTAAACAACCTCCTTATAGTTTAAACTATGACTTAGGTTAACATAACACACTTTCAAAGTCAATAAATAACAGTTAAATTCATGATTGTGTACAAAATATTAATGGTCTCATTTCACAATGACAGGCCTGGGTTATTGTTTATTTTTTTTTTTTCAACATGTTAAGACATGGTATCATAACACAAGCTCTTACCATAGGGGAAAGGCCTACATTTTTTAAGGAAGATTAGAAAAAGAAAACAACAGCTGTCATATAAGGACACCAAACAAGCCATAAACCAGCATAATTTATTAAATCCTGTTATGTCATATTTTGTTGGAGCACAGCTGTAAAATATGGGATGTGGTAATAATCTGTTCTGCAAACTAGAAGTCCAAACAGGAATAAAAAATGGGTTTCTACTCCTCAGCTAGTCATTAATCCCATGAGTCAAGCACAGGCGTGTAGAGACTTTAACTTCACTGGGTATACCAATTGCCTAGTGTTAACAAAATTCAATGAATAAATAGAACGCAGCCAAAGAATGGCAACAATGGATGCTGAATTATCTCACATCGGTGTCAATTCTTTCACATTCAACATAATGTGTATAATAATACAATAATAGATGTGTATATGTGTATATTTGCAACAAATTATTGATGGGATGTCATTCTAGATGACCATATGTAAAAAATAAAACAACAACAACAGAATACCTCTAAGTTTATTACAGTTAGTTTTTAGGGGTGCTCAGTGCATCATGCAATAGAGGGCATTGACATGCTATCTCTTTAGGGTCCCTGTAACCAAGTATTTCTTCTTTTGTGGGACAATTTTGTAATTGCATACGTACTAAGTATAAATGCCATATGGAAGCATAAAGCGTTTGAATAAGTATGATCAGATACAAGGGATGTGGAGGCAGAATGATTAACACGTGAAAGAATGTGGGGGGAGGAAAACACAACAAGCACCATGCGTGACTGTGTAAACTTTCATTACTCTTTTGACAGTGTGGATTAATAAATGTCTGCATAGCTACCAAATAGCAAGTGTAAAGGTTAATCATAGATATGCTTAGCAATGATGGAAACACATAAATCAATGATCAAATTGAGTGTCTATTTCAAAAGATAGATTTTAATATTTGCCTTTCCAAGTGTAAAACTTGGTATTAGAATTTAAAATGGGAAAATAGTGAGGAGAAAGCCCCCAACCCCCCCCCCCCCCAACCATGTATAAGCAGAATGTCCACTGGCCAATCTGCACATTCGCAGGCCACGGGACCACTGATATGTTTTTGTCCCTAAAGCAGAATCAGCCCCATAGTCGTGGGTTCTGGCTAGGCGAGTCTTGATCCCTTGTATCTGAAGCACTGCAACAGACCGAGTGGCTGCTGAACAGTTACGCCACAGTCACTATGTCGGTCAATCTGGAAAGCTATTCTGTGTCTGAAACAAACGTCTGTGAATATGCATGCACGGTCCAGCGAATGTTAGTGTCCCACATCTGGAGTTCTGCCAGCTGCTGTCCGATAGACGGATGGACAGATAGATAGATGTTAAACATATAAAAACTGTCTATAGGATAGATAGATAGATAGATAGATAGATAGATAGATAGATAGATAGATAGATAGATAGATAGATAGATAGATAGATAGATAGGCAGGCAGACAGACAGACAGATAGATATGACATAGAAAGATAGATAGACAGATAGATAGTTACATAGATTGACTGCGTGCGGTAAAGACTGCATAAAGCTGGATAGGTAGAAAGAGGTGTGTCTAGGCAGCTGCAGGGAGTTTTTAAGAAGAGTGGGTGGGAGGTGGTATATAAAGGTGCCGGTGGGGGCCGGGTAGGGAAAACTCTGTGTGAATTTTCCTTCTTAAGAAAGAAAATACGCACGGGAAGTTAGGAAAAGCCCTAGAGTACTCTTAAGTGCCCTGGGTTTGTAAAATAAGTGTGAGGTGGCATGGGACGGAGCTTTAAGTTAGATGTGGATACATGCTTATTTCGCACCTACTTATCTTGTTTGGACGTCAAACTGTTGAGAGCAAAAGATATAGAAATTTGTTGTAATTATCTATAAGTTATAAACAAACTAATAATCACCCTTTCAATTAGCCTAGTGGTTCCAAAGCACCCTTTAGCCAAATCAGTTACTGAGCAGTCCTGTTTTTTTAAAAGTAGTCATGTTTAGTCACAAGAACTTATAAAATATTCAGGTCAGGACAGAAATACTTATTAAGTTGTTTACAAAAATAATACACATAAATACAAACAAAAAGATTAATAGTTTTCATTCTTTTCTTTATATTTCTTTCAAAGAACAATGCAAAGAAGGGAAAAAAATCATGTACAATAAGGCTTTTTTTATGAAGTGAAAAGTATGTCGGTATAAAATAAAATCTGAAATACATATAAATAAATATAAGGCAGATCACTCCCAACATACTCTTCTTTTCTTAAAAGAGTCTTTTTGAACTGCCATTTTTCTCCTTTTGCAAATAGCTATTATCAACTTTGGACCAGATTCACACCTAAGAAGCTACTGTTTCTTAGGTGCGTATTTTTAAGAATTGATGCTACTGCACATGCATAGTCATGGTGACTACGCAATGTACATAGCATTTAGGAACGTACATTAACTACGTGCAGTCTTTAAAGGCTAGACATAGATATTTAAGTAAGAAGAGGCGTGCAAAAGCAGCCTCCTTACAAATTTAAGAAAAGTATTTTAATGAACAGGGGAGGGGGCAAGGAAGATATCTCTATCCGTATTTTCCTTCTTAAGAGGCCCTATGGCACTCTTAACTCCGTATCTGCACCTACTTATGTCATTCCTTTCTGTGAATCTAATACTTTATCTTTAGTAAGTCTATCTCTTCCTACAACTAAGTAAGTCCCAAACCAGTCAGCACACGGGGAGTCTAGACAGAGAGTTTGTGCTACCTACCTGCAACTCCTGTGCGCTGTCCAGTTCTGGACTCATGGAGGTAGTGGAAGGACACAGCCTCTCTCCCTGCTACGGTGAGAGTATAACACAGCCTCATTCAGCTCCTGTGCTGTGGCTGGCTTGGTACCACTGAATAAGAATAAGTGTGTGTGCACACTTATTCTTTAATCAGTATTTAAACATATCAATACACTAATACACAAATTATTAGAAATGACTCAAGTCCCCATGATAAAACAATCCTAATCAAATTAGGTTATAAAATTTCTGCCGCTGCTGTGTGAGTGACAGATACACGTTTAATGTGTCTTGTGAAAATATATTATCATAAACATATAACACAGTAAATATTAACTTAATTAGAAAAACACAAGAGCTAGTTAAATTACTTACTAATGAATATATATGGAAGAACATACAAAACACAATATGAATACATAAAAATATTATTATTCAATGAAATTTTGTTTTATTAATTTTCAGTATACAGTACTTTATTCATTCACGCTACACTGATATATTTATGTAAATGTTAATAACGGAAATAGAATTTTATATGCCTTTTATTTCCCCTAATCATTTCTCAGGCATATTTATATTTATGAACATTATGTTTATATTCACCTAATAACAGAAATATTTTCAATTTTAAACCCATGAACGCATTTAAAAAGCACTCTTTGATAAATATAAAAACTATATTAATAAATAAGAGCACCAGCTGCAATATTTTGGAAATGCCATAAAAGCATATTTTTACTATTTTATACTCAATCATTAAAATGGGGTAAATTTTAACACCACTCAGTAGTGCTCTTTGGGCCACAGTTTATTTAATAAGTTACTAAGATGATTAAAAAAAGCATAACACATGACAACATTGTGATTATTAATGGCTTTAAAAAATATTTGCATTAATGGAAATGGATAATATGGAATGTATAATAAGGCTTTCCTGCTTTGTCATTGCTGTAAATCAAATTCATTGCAAATATTAAATGAACAAATGAGTCAAGTATGGCTCCCAAAGAAAAGGATTTGGGGGGATCCTCTACACACTAATTAGTCACCAGTGCATCCGCATTATAACCGCTACCACTAGGAATGGAGTGGCTTTCAACAGCCAAGAGCTACCTTAATTCAACAAATTAACCAATCCCCATTTCTTGCAGTATAGTTTTAATCACAGAGAACAGTGTAGCACAAAGTAGAAATAGTGTTGCCTGCTATAGGTGATCTACAGCCTTTCAAAACAAAATCTCATTCCGATGAAAGCAGAAATCAACTCACAGACTCAACCAGCAGAGATCCATGCACCCTTACAATAGGGGATATGTGCTAAATATGCAGTGTGTTCTACAAAGAGCATCATCTAGTCCAGTTTGACCACATAACCAGGCAAACATTACACTTTCAAACAGGGCCGGCCCTAGCCAATATGATGCCCTAGGCAAGATTTGGTTGGTGCACCCTAACGGAAAATTGACTCTGCTATTAGAGGGTCACAGTGGAGGTACAATGGTGCCAATGGGCACTGTGCAATCATCTGACTGAAGATCTGCACTTTACAAGGTGGAAGAACTGCTACACATGTGTTGCGTTTCCTTTTCTGCTCTAGGGTACCCCCCTGACAAGATGCCGCTATAGGCGACTCGCCTATACCGCCTATAGCTAGGGCCGGCCCTGCTTTCAAATCTCCTGCACAGATTTAATTGTATAGTTTATTTTCTGTGTAATACAAGACACTAATGAGAGGTCTATATTATCTGCACAGTTGCTGCAAATTATGTGCAATATGGTTTATAATAATCAAGGTTTAGAGATATCGGACTGGACTCAGACTTACTGGCACTTTCCATAGGCGCAGGGGTCTGGCAGTCCACATGACAAGGGGAAGTGAACTCTCTCGTGCGGACTTGATTGCAGATACGCTGCCATAAGGCAGCCTTAAGACTGACATGCGGATCAGCATTCTGTACGATTGTTGATCCACGTCTTAAACTAAGCCCATACTGTAAACTTAAATCTCCCCCCCCACCCACCCCGCGTACTTTTGCCGGACGGAGGGGAATACCTGCCCCGTCGGATAGATCTCCTATCATCCGGAACTGAGTTGTGTGTGTCAGGTGTCTGACGAAGATCTGCATCCGGGTCATCTTGCACAAATGACTTTCCTAGATACATATCTTAAAATATTTATTAAATAAAAATAATATTTTCCCAGCTCCCAAAAAGCAGCCAGACAAGCTGGGGATATTGTAAAGAATTTACAGATTTCACAATAATTTGTTGGAACGTTTATGCCAACCACCTTATTCAATTACCCTGTCAGTGTATTTCTAGAGTGCGCAGTATTTTCATGTCGGGACTTTGAAATCGGCAGTCAGCCGCGTCGCCCGGACAGGTAAGTCCTGTCTTCTTCTTTCTCTTTGTTTATTTATTTTTAAAAATAAGTGTTATGTTTTATATATGTATTAATATGTATTAAAATGTATTTTTTATTAAGAATTTTTTTTTTTACTTTTTCTGTTTAAATTGACGTGTTTTTTTTAATGTACATATGTATTCCAGCGTTCTCCCCATATATACCCCATAGTTCCCCTTATGGGATTAGGTAGTATTGAGCTTCCCATTTCTATATTCCCTTGGTGGCACTCGCTGCCTTACTGAAGTCAAAGATTTAGTTTCTTGGATGGCACATGAACCTGGTAAAGTCTCATAGCTCTTGGTTTATATAGGAGCCTTTAGAAACAGACATAAAAACTGAATCCATAACAAAGGAAGAATAGTTTACTCTCCTATTTAATATACAATATGTTACAAATGTTCCAGTAGAACAAATCCGAATAATTTTGTTTTTGTAGAGGAAATGAAAACCATTTTTACGGATACTGGAGCAGCATCCTTGCCTCCATCACAGTCATTTTTCAGAGTTAAACCAAGTGGTACTAATTGGAACTATTCAATTGCAAACTGCTTATTCACTAATTAGTCCAACTTTTAAAGCAAATGCATTCAAAAGACATGGAACTTGGCCAGGAAAGCACAGCAGAATCAAACTGTTAGTCAGACTAAAACTGCATAAGTGAATAGATTTACAAACAGCATATTATTATTACATACTTAGATAACCTGTTAAGTTTATTACTCTTACTTGGGTTCTACTATACAAATGTACTAGTATATCTTATAGCCTTCAGAATTATTTTGAAATTTCATTTTTTATTATTATTATTTATTATAACAACATTTATTTATAAAACACCACATGGTATACGCAGCACCTTACAAAGGCAATAGGAAGACAATAATTACATATACAATACAATAATTAACAGACAGGGTACAAATTCATAAATATAGGGAATACAATACAAGTACAAAGCAGAAATAAAGTACAGTACAAAAACAGCAGAACAATATGTATGGAAATAAAGAAGCAATATATGTGTGTAGGGGCAGATGAATAAGGAGAGAGACAGTAAAGAGAAAAGGTAGAAATTAATGAGGACATGGTAAAAGGGCATGGCTGCCATCGGGGGGGGGCAGCCGGGCCTAGTGTCCCAGGCCCGGACAGAGAGGGGGCCCGGTATAGCCCCAGGTCTCCTCTCTGTCCTGCCCAGTACACCAGGGCTGTAACTAGGGTGGTGCAAGCAGTGCCACTGCCCAGAGCGAGAGGAGAGGGTGAGCAGTGACACTATCAGCTGATGAATCTCCTGCTTCTCTGCAGTGCCTGATGGGTTGACCAATCAGCGAGTAGCTGATATCATTGTGCTACTCCCTCATTGGCTGCTGCAGTTATGCACCGCCCCCATTTCCTCCTTTTCCTCTTTCCAGTCCACCTCAGCATCTGCACATCTCTGCTAAAAAGTAAGTGTGTGTGTGTTTGTTATAATGAGAGAGTATGTGATTTGCATGGTGTGTGTGATATTATACATTTTGTGATATTATGCATGGTGTGTGTGTGATATTATGCATGCATGGTCTGTGTGGGTGTGTGTGTGTGTGTGTGTGGTTGTATGTGTGTGTGTGTGTGTGTGTGTGACAGTATGGGCATTAGAAAGTATGGGCAGTGAGTGTGACTGTATGGGCAGTGTGATGTTATGGGTAGGGTGATGGTATGGGCAGTGTGTGTGTTTGACAGTATGGGCAGGGGGGTGG
>WWET01001075.1:148643-160244 GCA_011038615.1 Limnodynastes dumerilii | reverse complement strand
CACAATACAATTTGCAGGTTTTATAAATAAATATATATGTGCTGACCCTTAAGTGATCATGATAACATGTAAACCATCCTCTTTGATCTTCAGAACACATTAATAGTGTTTGCGAATCCACGTTATAATTTGAAGTGCAAAAAAGGTTATGATTTCATCTCCTGCAAATAATACATCTGTTAAAATATGCCTTGCAGTATGCCCATTTCCCAACGGGATGGATTACTAGCTTTTAAAATCCAAGCGGGTGGTTTCAAACAACAAAATTACATTACCATTCTTATCTATCCAGCAGCAGGGGATTGCAACATATAGACAATATTGTACCTATACATGGCTGTTATGGATCATTTTGTTTTTTTTTCCTGCAACAACGTTGTGCCACAGAATACAGACCATATGCCTGCTGTGCCCTTAGGTGCAAGTAGAATGACTGTCTGTATACAATTATCCTGTTCCTGCTTTAAATAAATCCCTCCATGAATAGTTGTTAAGGTCTGTTTTTGTTCTTCAGGAACAAGGGACCTATTACTGATGGACCTTAAGAGGAAGGAAGAGGGAAAGCAAACGGAAAAGCAAGCTCACAAGTAGTTCAGCTGCACTATCCCCAAGGGAATAACTCCACAGGCACAAACTGTCACTAAATTCTTTACAAAGCTCTTTCTTTTTTATTTTCTCTTCAATTTCCTTTCTGCTATTAAAATTATAACAACTTCTAGATACATCTGTTTTAAAATGGATTGTAAACTAAATCCCAGGGAGTAGCATCTCTAAATGTACTAACCAATTATTCCTGTATCAATGCAGCAAAACAATGTTTTAAGAAAAAGAAATATTGGTCCGTATTCAGAGATCCGTTTGTTAAAAGTACGCAAATATACGCACGGCCATTGCAAGCCGCACCCATGACACTCCCCTCACACGGACGGGTTCATGGTGACTTATGAATGGCTCGACCACCCTTATCTTTAAGTGTGCATTTCCGTGCGTATAATACTTCTGTACGTGCGTATTTAACCATGCCCACAAATGGTCATTTAAATGCCCAACCCCCACCCACTTACAGGGATCATTCTCCGGACGGATTATAAACACACCCCTCCATAAGAATCTTCCCACATGCGATTCACAAGTCTGTGCCTAATGGACTTCCATGCGTAAAATCAACGCAGATTGCGTAAATTTAGTTACAATGCATGCGCAGTTCATCGGATTGTAAAAATATGCACGGAACTTCCCGCAAAAAAAGATTTGTGAATACGGCCCATTATGAAATTTCTTTTTTTTTTTTTTGCATGGAATTTTCAATTACTCAAATAGCTGTAACTTCCAGTGGACAAGTTCTATAAAAACTGTAACACTGCCTTTATTAACCATTTACTGTCATTTTCTAAACAGCAATAAAAAGAGGCAAGCTACTAAGCAGTAGTCTGCCTGTCCCCTTTTCTTAATTGTGGAGGCCTTTGCTGGGTAATTCATGGCAATCTTATTTATTTATGGCCTCAGATATTCTCTGAGGGTCTACTGGCAATCATCAATCTGCTGATCACAGTCCCGACATTGCTTTCCAAATTTCAGAAATTTGAGACTGGGTCCAATTTTGAAATGATCAATTCTTTGTAGCCATAAACATCTCCACACTCATTAACATGGTGGAAAATCTAAAAAAGAAAAAACCCTTTCCTTATACCCAAAGCACATCAAATAGTAAGGGATTCTACAAACCACACACTTAAGTTATTTACAGCCCACTGATCTTGAGGATTTAATGTACCTCTTGAGAACTTTATTAAATTGTCTCTATTGCAGAAAATTTCTACAGGTTTTACAAAATTGGTTAGAAAATTTGTTAGGCTGCGGGAGGTGTTATGGGGAAATAAATTAACATTACACAAATTATTTTCTTTTATAATCACATAAAGAAAGACTAATACCAAGGGTTAGATTTTCTAAACTGCGGTGAAGATGTTGCTCATATTCTAGCTTACATTCTCTAGTATGTTATATGAAAGTAAGGGCTAGAATCTGATTGGTTGCTATGGGCAACATCTTCACTATTCCTTTTCCGCAGTTTAGTAAATCTAGCCCCAAGTCAGTCTTCGGGGCTCTTCAGTAAACCATCTCAGTACCTCCTTATGTAGCTTCTTTCTTATCTCACATACCACTTTCCTGTGTACACTCAGCATGATTAGTAAACTAATGTAATTTTCTGTCATTGTTGACCGCTACCAGGTTTTCATTGTTCACAACATACTAAAGGACCTTTTTCAGTGGTGTTCGATGCTAAAGAGGAAATACTTTCTTCATATAAGATATTGAAAAAAGAAGTTGATAATATCCTATATTGTTGAAATCATGTTACATATTTCTGGGACAAAATTCTGATGGTTTGCAACTAGATTCCATTTGAGTCTTCGACAGTGAAAAAAGGATTTGTTATAATTGTAAAATGCCAAAACACGTACTTTACTTTTTATTGGAATTTAGATTGTAATTGTGTCAGTTGCATTTACTTATTAATGATTTTCCTCCTCGCTACACCCCTGAAAATACTGCACTCAAATTTAAACACGATGAAGTAAAGGTTGTTTGCTGCTTTGCCCTTGCCCAAGCCAAGAAAATGTTCTTCAAATCTCTTATAATTTCCCAAGCATACAACCCCCGTTGTCTCTTTGCCACTTTTAACACTCTCCTCTCCCCAACCCCACCATCCATCCCACTCTTTAACTCCTATTCCAACTTTACCTCCTACTTCTCATCCAAAATTATCTATATAAAAAAATTACATCTCCTCCACCCTGCTTCCTCATCCCTCCCCAATTCTCCAACCCCCCATCATTCAACCTTTATGAGTTTTCTTCTTTCCATCCTACAAGCAACAAAATTCACTCCCTAATAATATCCTCACCACCCTCAACCTACCCTGTGGACTCCATTCCCTCACACCATCTCAAACACCTCTCTTCCACTGCCTGCTACCATCTAGCCCACCCTTTCAACCTTTTTTCTCTTGTCTACTATCTTCCCTTTCTCTTTCAAGCATGCCCTTGCCTTTCCCATTCTCAAAACACCTAATCTAGACCCTACATCCCCCTCCAGCTACCTATATCCCTTCTGCCCTTTACCTCCACATTCCTTGAACGCTTAGAATACCAACGTCTCATCAGCTACCTCACTGACAATTCTCTCCTGAACATCAGTTTGCTTTCCGGCCCCTTCATGCCACTGAGACTGCCCTTAGCAAGGTGACCAATGACCTGTTATCTGCCACATCCAAGGGGCACTACTCCATCCTTATTCTTCTTGAACTATCGGCTGCTTTTGACACCGTTGACCATCCTCTTCTGCTTCAAACCCTCCGCTCTTTTGGTCTCACTGACCCTGCTCTCCCCTGGTTTTCCTCCTCACTGGCCGTACCTTCTCTGTTTCCACCGCTAGCTCAACCCCCCCCTCCATTCCCTATTGGTGTCTCCCAGGGCACTGTCCTTGGCCCGCTGCTCTTCTCTCTCTACACCTCCTTGTTGGGTAACCTCATCAGCACCTTTGGTTTCAACTACCACCTCTACACTAATGACACTAAAATTTACCTCTCCTCCTCTGACCTCAACCCCTCTCTTCCGTCTAAGATTTCCTTGCATCCCTATCCACATGGATGGCCAAACGCTTCCTCAAGCTGAATATGGACAAAATGGAAATTATTGTTTTCCCTCCCCCTAGGATTTCCTCCCCGCCCTCTATCACGATAACCATTGGTGATGCCTCTGTCTCCTCATCCCCTCAAATTTGCTGCCTAGGTGTCATCCTTGACTCCTCACTTTCCTTTATACCACACATCCGTGCCCTCTCTCATTCTCGTCTTTTCCACCTATTTAACCTTGCATGCATCCATCCCTTCCTGACCAATGAAGCTACTAAAACCCTCAACCCTTTGACCACACACATCTACACAACTTACTGGAAGGAACATCACGTGGTCAGACCACGCCCCAATTTTTCTTAAAATCACCCTCCAGAGAGAGGCTTATAAAACCTGGACATGGAGAGTTAACAAATCCATTCTCCAGAATGCAGTGACCCGCTCCCAGCTCGAATAAGAAATCCTTGACTATATTGCACTTAATGATACAAGGGAAGTCTCCAAATTGACAGTTTGGGAAGGCCATAAATGTGTTCTTAGAGGCCACTGCATAAAACTAGGGTCATATCTTAAACAGCAAAGAGAGGCCTATAAAAAAAACTTCTCCTTAGGATACACACCTTAGACGCCCTCCACAAGCGGTCCCTCTCTCCTGACACTCTTGCAGAATTAGTGGAAGCCCGTAAGGCCCTATTAGCCGTGTTGGACACATAGACTAAATGCGCTGCACAGAAGTGTAAGAACAGGTATTATCGGTGGGGGAATAGGCCAAATCGGATGTTGGATAGGGCTCTGCATTCGGAGAGGGCCCAGACCTTCATCCTCTCTATTAAAAATAGTATGGGCCAAATTCAAAACTTGGATTCCAAAATTGCATCTACCTTTCATAGTTACAATTCAGAACTATATAATCTCCAGTCCCATCAATCACCCCTGCCCCCCCCCCAACAAAGAAAAACAGATTGAGGATTACCTTGCCAAGTGTGGCTTCCCCAAGCTCCCGAGGGATGTGACAGCCTCTTTAGAAGCCACCTTCACTGCCCAGGAATTAGAACTTGCCATCAAGTCTTCTCCTAATGGTAAGAGCCCTGGTCCAGATGGGTTCCCCATTTCATATTATAAGACCTATAAAAAACACCTAATTCCCCTCATGGTTTCGGCTTTCAACTGTATCACAGATGTGACTAAATTCTCCCCTCAATCACTATCTGCCCACATCACTATAATCCCCAAGGAAGGTAAGGACCCCAACATCTGTGCTAGCTACAAACCTATCTCTCTACTAAATGTAGATCTAAAGCTCTATGCAAAGCTCCTGGCCAACAAGCTGAAGCCCTTCCTCCCCGATATCATCCATCCAGACCAGGTAGGTTTTGTCACGGGACGTGAGGCCAGGGACAACACTACTAAAGTTATTTCTCTTCTCCATCATACTACCACTGGCTCCCCAGAGTCAGTCCTTCTCTCCACAGATGCCGAAAAGGCCTTTGACCGGGTCGATTTGCTTTTTCTGGAGGGGGTCACATCTGGGTTTAGGTCCAATCTGCTTACATAGAATTCTGCCACTTTACCACCACCCATCTGCTCAAGTTAGGATAAATGGAGGCCTATCCAACCCATTCAACATTTCTAACGGGACGAGACAAAGCTGCCCTTTATCCCCATTAATATTCATTCTATGTATGGAGGCCTCTCTGATCTCTACCAGGTTAATTTTCCGCCTTTGCTCCAGAAAATGAAAAAAGACCTTAGCTTATGGTCCGAAAAGGATTTCTCTTGGCTAGGGAAGGTAAACATGATAAAAATGGCAATCCTGCCAAAATTTTTATATCTTTTCCAGACACTCCCAATACATATTCCTAGAGGGTTTTTCCAAAGGGCTTCGGGAATTTATCTGGAGGGGAAAAAAAGCCAGATGTTCTATGGCAATCCTTTCGAGATCAAAGGACTGTGGTGGCCTTCAATTACCATTTTTGAAGGGCTATTACTAGGCAGCCATGCTGACAAGAATCCTGGAGTGGGCCCAACCCGGGAAATATAACCAATGGTCCACCCTGGAAAATTGTTACTCTCCTATACCACTCCAGTTCCTACACTGGCTTCCATCCATTCCCTGCTCGAATCATCCTACCATCAGCCTGACACTTCTGTGTTGGAAGTATCTCCACAGTAAAACAGACATTTTCTCACATCTTTCACCACTTACTCCAATCACTCATAACACTGACATTCCACCAGGTAAACCTCCAAGTGTTTTCTCTGGGTGGGGGGAGGCGGGCCTCCACAGGGTCCACCAGCTGATGTGATGGGGAAACCTCCTGTACTTTGCAGACCTGAGAGATACTTTCTCTCTATCACAAAAAGACTTTTGGGGTTATCTCCAACTCTGTCATTATTTTAGGACTGCTGAAATCAGTCCTACTTTTCCAGACCTCTTACCCCGTTTGAACGCCTTTGTGTTGATTCTAACCTCCCACTGCACCGGATATCTTTACTATGTAAGCTCATTACTGATCTAATCTTCACGGGTCCTCTACATTTTGTGGAGGCATGGGAAAAATACCTTACTGGAGTCTTTAGTAAGGCAACTGGACAAAAGTTTCTCAACTAACTCAAGCATGCTCATTGAGTGTAGTAGTTTAGAGACACTATATAAAATGCTGTCAAGGTGGTATAGAGTCCTTACTTTACTACATAGGATCTCCCCCACCATCTCGGACTCCTGTTGGCGTTGCAATCTGGAAACAGGGTCCTTCATACATATATGGTGGTCTTGTTCAAAAATAGTCCCTTATTGGAACCAAATTCTCAATCTCTCTAAACTTATTCTATGTAGCGATGTTCCGGTTTCCCCCGGAATTCTGTTTATAGCAAAACATTGTATAACAGTATAAATGCAGGTAGACAATCCGCAGAGTAGATTATAACAAAATGACATAACATTTCTTCAAACATTACTAACCAATCAGGCATGAACCCTTTCTAGGGTTTAATTGCGTTGTGCAGGTGATGATTGGTACTACGGGTCTACTCGATAATATCAAACTTGTAACACTTATACACAAAAAGGAACATACAGACAAATGACTTTGACAACATAAAAGACAGGGAAACTACAAAAAGGGGTTTGCTTGTTCAATAGTTATAGAGAAGTAAGCCAAGGAAACCTGCAGAGTTGGTAGGTGTGAAGGTGATCCAGGTAGAAGGGGTGGAGGTAGCTCAGTGCATCTCGTTAACCGGAGGTAGTGGAAGGGGTGTTTGACTACTGTAACCTCCTCCTCATAGGTCTCCCGCTCACCCATCTTGCCCCCCTTAATCTATACTCAATGCTGCTTCCAGGCTCATCTTCCTCTCATGCCGCACTACCTCGGCCTCTCCTTTATGTCAAACCCTCCACTGACTTCCTGTCCACTTCAGACCTCTCTTTAAACTCCTTACCCTCACCTTTAAGGCCATCTTCTCATCCACTGCTCCCTACCTCCCTTCTATCATCAATATGCACACCCCTTCCTGCCGTTCTGCTAACCAGCGCTGTATGACCTCTTTACTGATCACCACATCTCACACCCGTAGATCGCGTATATGCGGTCTTTTAGACCGCATAAACGCAATCTACGTATAGAAACGATACGCCGATTACGTACAATAGCTACTACACATGCGCAGTAGCTATTGTTTATTGAATTACGTCCGTCTATGGACGTCGTTCTGGATCCGGCCCAATGTATTTAATAGATACTATGCTGTCCATCCCTACCCTGTATGTCTGTACTGTATTTTGTACATCTCTGCGGCGTTGCAGACACCTTGTTTATGAATAAATAATAATAATAATGTAAAGTCTAATTTGTAAAACTACAATTTTTATTAAAAAGTTTTTATATAGTAAATTATCTAGTTGGTTTATTTGTCATGTGTACCTGCAGTGTGTCATTATCTTGGCTTACAATTGTTGTTATATTCATTTAAAGGAAGATTGTGCCTGCATATTATAGAGCGTTTTTACATTTAACTCAATTCTAATTCCTAATGTGTCTCTTTTGGGTGCATGACCCAATTGTATTAGTTGTACAAGATAGATGCCATTAACTCTATTATGTATTACTGGTGTAAGGCTGGGAATATCATGCCATGTATTAAACTCAGTATATGGAAATAAATATAAAATTTATCAACAAGTCCTGGATATCAGACTTTATGCCAGAGTGCAATCTGTAATTTGGATTAACATCTCCTAGGCAATTATCTCTATTTGAATGACAGGTGGAGAATAGATGCAAACATAATAATTTGGAGCTCAATACAATACTATATTTAAGTGTTCAGGTGCTGTGTGTACCTTATTATCCTATTTAAATAACTTATAAAAAAATGTTATTCAAATAGAATATCCTAAAACATAAAAATATATCAATCAAACAATATACCAAATAATAAAACCACGGTCGTCCAAGACGAAATATGGATAACATGAATAAATTATCCACACTCACCGTTCCATGTAAAAATCCAATAAAGGTGATTAAAAAAAATATATATACAGGTAAGAGTCCACAATAGGAAAATTAAGCGCAGAGGCAGAAATGTCTTTGGAATTAAAGGGAATTTTCTGGTGGGACACCCAGCAGCTCCTCTTTTGTTTTAACTAGTATATTGACAGCAATGGGTGGCATTTAGCAAAATGTTGTTTGCATTGGGTGGTGGTCACTAGGATGCTACCTGCATTGTATTAAGGGACCTGATTCACAACTAAGAAAGAACAGAATCTCTGTGCCTACTTTAAGAACAGTTAAACTGAGCATGGCTCAAAAACTACAAACAGAAACCATGGCCGAATAATTCACAGATAAAAATGGCTAGAGGGGCAAGACTCTTAATGCAGATGAGCAGAACTCGGGCTAGTAATGTATAGTACCTGGAGACTTAGGAATGATTCACAGTTAAGAAGGCCTTGGTCTTAGCTAGCCTGTGCGTCTTGCATAAATGTTTATATGTTTAATGACACTGTACATTTTCTAAAACAAGTTTGCTTACATTATATTATTATTATTTTTTATTTTTTAAATTTTAGTAAAAATGGATTTTAATGGTAAAAAAAAACACAAGTAAAAATAAAATATAATTGGGCAAAAAAACAAAGATAATAAACCCCAAATATACTAAACAAACTTATTTACAAACATTAAATAGGAAGAACATTGTTGCAAGAGACAAGTTCAAATTTGAACAAAAACAATTGCAATATTGATTTAATACTTATATAATAGTTTAGACATTAATACAAATAGGTTTTGTGTTTTTAAACAACAATTGCTTTTAGGGGCGGATCAGTGATTGCTGATTAAATTTAAGAACCTAATAACCTATGTGTGATTCACAGTAAAGAAAAATATTCGCACTTAAATCTATGCACCTAGAAAACCGCACGTACTTAGCAGTCCTGAAGCTGGGGTGTGGTTAGCTGTCTGCAGCTAGATGTTGGATGTACACCATTTCACTTGTTCTTAAAGTTTTATAGAAGAGATTTAATCAAACATTTCAACTGTTGTGATGTTATATTGAATAGATTTCTTCTATCCAATTATTTGTGCTGGAAATTGTGTGCATGTACACAACAGTCACATTTTCTTGTAGTGCGCAGCATTAGGTACATCTCCTGCAGCAATACTGTTGACTATGACAACACATCACAGTAAATCCATTAAATGAAACTTCCCCTTACCTGGCATGCGAACAGTGGCACTGAAATAGTTTGCACATACTAATGATTTCATCTTGAAATTTCCTCTCCTTAACTCGTTAGAGAGTGTAACATTAGAAAACCATTGTGTTATAGCTTATGTTTCCTAGTTTGATTACCCTGTAATTTTCTGGCTCACTTAAATTCCATTCATGGTACTATTTGAGTGTCATCCACACATCCGTATAACGGACATTGTCTCACCTACAGAAAACACACCTTGTCAATGAAGCATTTCAATTGCTTCATACCAAGACTCAACAAACCTCTTCATAATATTCTCACAAGTCTGATCAAACACTAAAAACCAATGCACTTATACACACTCAAAGTTTCTCTGTGTGCTTTCCAATATACCACTCAGACAGAAAGCTTCCTTCTCCTCTGTGTTTGCCTTTATGCTTGGCTACACTTATTCCTGTATTGTATCATAACTTCTGGAGTTCTTTTGTATATTTTGCAGAGTACTGTGTACATATTTCACAATTTACTAATAAAAACTATAAGTATACATTACTGTAGTACTTATTTACACATAGCAATGATAGGAAGGAAGTGCTCTCGCTTTCTCTCTAAATAGATACATTTATATTGAATTGTAGCACTGCGAAAGAGAAAGAAAGAAAGAAAGAAAGAAAGAAAGAAAGAAAGAAAGAAAGAAAGAAAGAAAGAAAGAAAGAAAGAAAGAAAGAGAGAAAAATATTGAGAAAGAAAGATTGAGAAAGAAAGATTGAGAAAGAAAGTAAATTGGGAGAGGGAAAGCAGCAAAAAAAGACACACTATATATGAGGATAGACATCTGATTTACATCTCTATTCCTTTCTCATTGATACATTACCTCATTACCGTGATGGCATTGGTGCTTTAAAAAAACCCAAAACACATTATATACAAATACAAGCTACTAAATTAACAATATAGATTTCTGGCCTCCACCTGATGTGTATCATTCATGTATTATGTATGCATACAGTTTGTGTTTTATGACAGTCCTTCTGGCATTATAATATGCACTGCTCTCTTGGGTGGCATGTCATTAGCAAAGTAATGGTAAAATTGTACAATTCTAATTGTACATGGAGTAAAGACAAAATAATCACCAATGACTTCTATGAATTCTAACCAATACACAGAACCCCTCCAATAAATCTACTGGAAGAGTGTTACTGTAAAAGAGCTACTCTTCTGAGTGAATCTGCAGCTGTCACATTGTCTATTCGCTTCTCATAAAAAAGGGAGCTGCATTACATATGGGAGGAAGGGAGGGAGGGAGGGAGGGAGAGAGAGAGAGACTGCAAATTGGAACCTTAAAAAACAGGTCCATAAACATATGATCAATGTAAATGTAATGTGGTAAATGTACCTAATAAATAATAAAAACCTACACATAACTTGGAGGGCAGAAATTATGCAGTCTACTAAGTTTAAAAAGATAAAAACATTTACAATTAGCAAAAGTAAAGCAATACATGGTCTTTACTATGGAAGTGAACTTTGTATATATGGGCACTTAACAATCAGATAAAGATTTGTATTATGTTTTCCTGTTTCCTTCCTATTCACACCAACCCCCACTGTTGTAACTCTCTCTTCCGAGCTGGGTACTTTTGTGACATTCTCCACAGCTTTTCGGAAATGGGTGATTATTATGATTGTAGCCGTTGTTTGAAAAGACACAGTTGGTTACTTTGTGCACGCAACGTTCATAAAGGGAGAAAAAAAAAAGGAAAGACAGAAACCTCTACTAAACATTATACAGTGGAGTTAAAGAGTTATGAGGGCACGCAGTGCCACCAAGTGCCAGCCAAGCAGCTAAAATATAAGACCTGACACTAGTTGAAGAACTTTCTGTTTCTTACCTACTGTAACAAGAAGGCTCTCATTTTGTAACCAATATCTGATCTGTAAATGGACAAATATATACAATACATCCTGAACATGATAGACATATGATTAATGACAGAATAACAACAGGACATTATATCATCATTACTAGTTATTATGGTTGCCTGACAATGGAAAATAATATTAAAGTCTGATAAATTATGTTTCACTATTAAAAATTAACAAAATTACAGACAAATTTTAATTAACAAGATTATAGGTAATACAGATTATTTTATTAAAGCCCTTGGGATGATTCACAGGGCCCGATTCAATTAGAAAAAAATCCTTCGCCGGCGTATTTTTAACGCATTTTTTTTTTTATTTACCGGCGTTATTT
>WWET01001075.1:106016-122225 GCA_011038615.1 Limnodynastes dumerilii | reverse complement strand
TTTAAACATGCTTGGGATAAATATAAGGGTATCCTAAATTGTAAACCAAATTGAGGGTAAATAGGGTCTAGGGTCAGTATAGTTTTGAATAAACAAATGGGCAGACTAGATGGGCTATGTGGCTCTTATCTGCCGTCACTTTCTATGTTTCTATGTAAGTCACCAAAAATCCATCCGTGCGAGGGGAGTGTCATGGGTGTTGCCTTGCAACGTAGGTGCGTATATTTGCGTACTTTTTACACATGTATCTGTGAATACGGCCCGTTGTCACTAGAACTTGAGGATGCCACAATATAAACCTGCCATCACATTGCATTATAGATCTACAAATGCATTACATTCTCTTCTAGATTATGCTTGTGTGATCAGGAAGCAAATGAGTTCCTTAAAACATTCTTTATTGATTCCTTTATGTCAGTTCCCAGGAGAACAGGAAAGGGTTGTTAAATGTGGACAAACAACTGATAGAGCTAGTTAATGAAAATCAGCAAATCCACTGATTAATATGGGCACAACTCTACATATATTAAGAGAGATGAGTTACTGGTTGGCCCTAACTTCTGGATTCTTTGAAGACATTTTAAGACCGTATAAAAAAAGGCTATTCCACTTAAATAATCTATATCTCTATTCCATATGTATATTAATATGGTTAAATTGTCTTGTATTCTACATGCCCATGTGTTCCCGGTGGAACTTAAGATTCAGTAAATACCCAGAGTTAAATGACACCACACAAGACAATTCTTCTACGGGTCACTGACCTGACTGCATTCAGTCAGGTCAGTTACGTTCAAAGCCCGGGTCACTCCTGCACTCAAGGCAGGTCAGTTACGTACAAGCCCGGATCACCCCTGTACTTAGTCAGATCAGTTACGTTCACAGCCCAGAGCACTCATGCATTAAGTCAGATCAATACCGTATGAAGCCAGCGAGATGACTTTGTGCCAAATCTTTTATTCCCTTGACAACAACAGAGTCGAAACTTACTACATTATTAAGTTATAATCATGTTTTAAGCAAGTTAATTGGTACTACTTATCTAACTACTTTCTACATTCCACATATGAGCAGTATAAGCTAGCATTGCATAATGTTAGTTGTCACATACCCTCTGCTCCCACCAAGCTGCCTTATCAGCATGCCTTGGCCTTGAACGTCTCTACACAGTATTAATAACATGTTTGCATAAAAGCACATTAAACATGGAGAACAGCAGCTTTTTTAGGCTGCCTGGACACCATCCTCCCCTTGATTTTATGTGGACGTGGTTTGAGATTTCATATCCGGATTAATGAGTCTCATCCAAATAGGCATAAGATTGCAGTTCCAATCATTTTAAAACATGCAATAATCCTGCTATCCACCTGGTCCGCTCTGAAAACCAATTGTTTGGGTTTGTCATTATTATGAGCATCTGTAAAGGTTCTCCTTAAATTTTCAACTTTTAAAATATGCTGGTAATATTATCCCACTTCTGACACCAATAATGTTCCCGGTGGAATTTAAGGTTCGGTAAATACCCAGAGTTGAATGATACCACACAAACAATTCTTATAAATGATAGTATTTAATAAAGAATAAAGCAAAATACATGAATAATACTTAGCTTCAGCTGGTAGTTATTGCTTAATAATGATCAACAGGTTTCCAGGGGCCCCTATCTCGATTGTTGTCGAGCTGGAAAAGGTCAGCAGGTACTTCTGCGCTTACTCAGGTCAGTTACATTCAAAGCCTGGGTCAATACTGCATTCAGTCAGGTCAGTTACGTTCAAAGCCCGGGTTACTCCTGCACTCAAGGCAGGTCAGTTACGTACAAAGCCCGGATCAGTTCATAGCCCAGATCACTCCTGCATTAAGTCAGATCAGTCCCATGTGAAGCCAGCGAGCTGACTTTGTGCCAAGTCTTTCATACCCCGACAACAACAGAGCCGGAACTTCCTACCTTATTAAGTTATAATCATGTTTTAAGCAAGTTAATTGGTACTATTTATCTAACTAATTTCTACATTCCACATATCAGCAGTATAAGCTAGCATTGCATAATATTAGTTGTCATATACCTTCTGCTACCACCACGTATTCTGCTATCAATAACACGTTTGCATAAAAGCACATTAAAAATTGAGAAAAGCAGCGACTTTATGCTGCCTGGACACACCATGGAATAAATTATTTTGATGACACTGAACTTTATAAAAGTTGCATCACCTAAATGGCATTCAGATTGATAAATCACCAACAACACACCAATATGTGTTAGGGTATTATTATTTTTTTTTTAAAGACATTGGGCTGGATTCACACTTAAGAAGCTCCAGGTAATTAAGTGCGGAATTTCCCAAAATGAAATGGCTAGGTCATTTACTCAACCTACATACCAGTTAGGTACATAGATTGACTCTGTGTGGTCTTTAAAGAAGTCAGAAGGAGGCATTCTAATGCCGCCTCGGGGCGGATTTAGGTAGAAGTGGGAGGGGGCAGGGATTTAGATTAGCTGGGAAGGATGGGAGAAGAGTTTCTCCATGCGTATTTCCTTCTTAAGAAACAAAATATGCATGGTTACTTAAGGAAGTCCTATGGCACTAAGTGCCATAAGGTTCCTAAAAAAGAGGGAGGGGGGGCAAGTTAGGGGCGGGGCGGGTAAGTTAGGTGTAGTTCAGTCCGCACTTAACTCACTCTTAAGTGTGAACACGGTCCATTGAGGCTGATGAATGGATGAGTTAGAATTTTCTACACAAATACTGAAAAAATTGAAAAGCTCAATTTTTAAACTGCAATTCACAGTTGAGCTAGAATATGACCCTTCTCAATTCTATTTTCTCCTCACAATTTTTCTAATAACTCTGAAACATTATTAACCATGTTAGTTACCTACCTTGTCTATCAAATCAGGTCGATTTGTAGCTGCCAAAATCACCACATCTTTTAGTTGCTCTATGCCATCCATTTCTGTTAAAAGCTGAGCTAGAACACGATCAGCTACATTCCCAGATCCAGAACTATGGAAGAAGCAGACAAAGAAAAAAAATAAATGACTAGTGCACTATAATTACGAGATGATTCATTTGCCTAAAATCTGTAATTTACTAGTAACATAGTTGTTACAATATCTGCCTCACTGGACTGGGGTCATGAGATTATTATTATTATTTTTATTGTTTACTTATAAGATTGAGATAGATTCTGCTTGGTTTGAATCAATCTATATGATTTTGGTATGTTCTCTTTGTTTTCTTGTGGGTTTCCTGGGGTGCACTGCTTACCGGAGGAAGTCGCTACTGAGAAAATGCTATTTTAGAAATAGACACAGTCGAAAGCTCATTTTCGGCTGTCTCTATTTAGAAAATAGCGTTATTTTCTAAAAGATTTTTATAAATTGGTAAGTATGCCGGTCACACCAACCGGAGGAGTTTTAGGGACAGGCTGCAGGGAAAGGGGGAATTAGGGTACTGAAAGGTGAGGGTTAGCTTTAGGTTAATGGAAGGGGAGTCTTAGGGTTAGGTTGAGGGTAGGGGAGTCTTAGGGTCAGGCTGCAGGGAGTAGAGCCTTAGGGTTAGGCTGCAGGGAGAGGAGTCTTAGAGTTAGGCTGTGGGAAGAGGAATATTAGGGTTAGACTGTGGGAAAGGCAGTCTTAGCGTTAGGCAGCGGGGAGGAGAGGGTTAATGTCAGGCTGTGGGAAAGAGATGGTTAGGGTTAGGGTAATGTAAGGAGAGGGTTTGGGTTAGGGAAATAGAAGGGGAGGGTTAGGGTAAGGATTGGGGTTAAATTCATACATACCATTCACCTTAGGATCTTCTTTCTTTCGTTGATTGATTGCTTTTACTCTTCAGTTCCGAACTGGCTGGGAGAGAACAGACCTTTCGAAAAAGGGCTGTTCGCAGCGGAAACCCACACCCACTGCTTACAACTGGAAAAAACCTAAGCAATGTATGCTCACAGATTAACTGATTGCTGATTAAAATAGACCCATATACAACTGATTGTTGCGTGTACCTGTGTTCTGAAGGAAGTTCAGTAGAAGGGAAGGTGTAAATGGATGTAGTCAATATACAGTCAGTAAAGCATGTTCTAACACAAATCAATAACTGAACGTTAATGTAAGAAATCACAGTTTATGACTAAACATTTTCGCCAACCACGGGGTATGTCTAAGTCCAGTTTTAAAATAACAAATAAGTAGTATTGAAAGGGCTATAATTTGGGGCAAATAGTCAAAATGAACCATCATATGGGACCGGCTTTAGTCCCTTGCACGCTTTCCGTATGTAACCTTCCCGTTACTTGAATTTCCTGGGTCAACTCTGCAGTGTGACCCTGGGATGATCTGTAGATGTGATATGAGTATAAGTCTTTAAGCCCTGACCTAAATACTTTAGACCTAACTACTTGCTAACTACAAAAACGAGTTAGCTCAGTATTTCTTTAGAGACGCCTTTGAATAAAATTGGTTGCTATGGGCAAACTCTCCACTCTTTCAAAACCCACAGCTTAGTAAATATGGACCTTGATGTATCTGTACATAGTTCCCTGTATATAGTAATCATATCTCCTCTTAGACACCTCTTTTGTAAAGTAAACATGCCTAAACTGGCTAGCCTTTCCTTATAGCTTAATGACTTAATACAGGACACATATTTATTCACCTAAGGCACTTTATGTATTTATTTGTGTACGTAGTATAATTGTATGGTCACTACAGCCATATGTCATATATGTAAATTAATCTATCATTCTTTAGAGTTCGCTAGTTAAGGCTTTTAAATACCACACATCTCTGGATGGAACGTAATATTAACTGCAATAACAAGTGTTACAAAATGTATCCACGGCACAGAGGATCATGATCTGTCAATCAAGCAGAACACCAGAGGGACGGACCTACCGATAGAGCAGTCCTGAAATAAACAAACCAGCCAGGGAGACTCGCGTCTGCAGCGGTCTCTAACAGCAGTCTTGAACACTAAGAGAATAGCACACGAGGCAATGATTATTCATTAGCAGAGAGTTCCGGTGAGGACTCCTGCTACCATGTAGTCTACCGGATGTTATTGTTTAAATAGACAGGTAAAGACCACGGCTCACTAATCACTTCTGCTAAATCCCTGAAAAAGTCACTACGGGTTTAAGGGCCCAGACGAAACGTGTTGGTTGCGATTGTACACCCATCATAATCTGCACAACTACCAATATTGGAGGTTTCCAGGCTTACTACCCTACACTCTGAGTGGATTGGAGAAGGGGCACGGGAGCTGTGGTAACCACGGACAGAGAATGCAGATAAGACTTATTTAAATATAATGCTTATGTCTTTTTACATTTTGGTACACATGCCATTTTAAAATACCTAAGTAAAATCAAATACAAAATCCTCTTGCTAACCTATAAAGCCATAAACAACACTGCACCTGCATACATATCATCACTTGTCTCAAGATATATCCCAGCTCGCTCTCTCAGACCATCACAAGATTTTCAACTCTCTTCTGCACCTCATAAATGCTCCAATTCCATGTTACAGAACTTCTCCCGGGCTGTACCCACTCTCTGGAATAACCTTCCTCAACCATTAAGACTATCCTATACTCTCCAACTTTCAAGCGCTCTCTTAAAACTCACCTCTTCAGACAAGCTTATCAAATTCCTCAAAATTTCTAAGCTTTATGTACCATATTAATAACCACTTCTTCCTTTCTATTCCATTATTAATACAAACATGCAAACTCGCTGTCTCTATTCTAAAATTCCTTCATCTCTGATACTAACACTGCTGTGTGGCTGGATCATACAGAGCACTGAGAGCACTTTTACCATACACCCTGGCTGATCCATTGTGTGATATAAAGCACTTACCCTTATGTACCAAACCCACTGTCCTATAGAGTGTAAGCTTGTGAGCAGGGCCCTCTTACCAACCCAGTCTGTCTGTTATTACCCAGTTTTGCTTATACTAATTGTTATAATTGTAAAATGCTACGTAATCTGTTGGCGCTATATAAAAACCTGTTAATAAATAAATAAAAGTTACTTTTAAATAGTATTACGCTATGGTTGTTTTTTTCTTGTCTTTCTTTATATATGTGAAGATGCTCTACACCACAGCCAAGGTGTGAGTGAATAGAGAGGAGGAATACAAAGAATTCCTTATTATTTGGAGTCTTTATCTGGCACATACCCTGGCTTACCTTTGACATTATATATATATATATATACCCAGCTCTGTGGTGGTATTCCTCATGTTTACTCATAAAGCCACACCCATTTAACCCCCCCACCCCCACAGAGCCACGTGGCAGGTAAAGTAATTTTTTTTGTTTTTTTTTACTTTTCTTTTTTATTATCATTAAGGGGGGGTTTCTGAGGTACCAGAAGCCCCCCTGGGTGCTCCACTGAGACATGAAGTGAAGTGAGAATGTTTGGGATACACTGCGTTTTATCTAACATTTAAAAAAAAAAAAAAGGGGTGCTCCTAAAAAGAAAAAGTGTATAATAACCAGATTCTACTATTTTTCTACTACAGTCCACCAAATGGTAGCTAAAGTCTGCTTGGTAACTATCAGCAACATTCACACATTTCCTCTTTAGAAGCTTGATTGTACATTTAGAAGGTTCAATTTATAGTAAACAAAATATAGGCTTTACTGAAAAAGAAAAATTCTGAAAACTGTATTATTTGTATGCCTATTGTTAAACGATAAAGTAACAGGAACATAGGGAACTGTAACTCTTTTGAGTTTGTTCCAGTGTTCCCTTTTGTAATTTACATTTTTGACAGGAGGTCTGGAAAGTTTGCTGGTAGATGTCCAAGAGGTTTTCAGCAGCCCTAAACCTAGAGAATCACAATTTAAGCAGGATGTTTTTGACACAGTGATCCAATGTAGATAGAAGGGCAGGAAACCGGAGTTTGTAATCCTGTCTATTTCCACTGAAGCATAGAAAACTAAGCAGCTCTTAGCAACCTAAGAATGACAATATGTTTTAAACTGGAGCAGGGGGCATCTTTTGCGAGACAGGCATAAATCAGATTGCTGATTAACTTTGCTGGTTAGAAATAGCTGAAGCATGACAGGCTAAACTTTGACATTGAAGATAAACTCTGCATCCCTGCATAGTTCTTGTCCAAGGATCCATGTCATTGAAATGTGGTGGCTTACCCACTTTTAGATTTCTTTTTGTTCCCTTTATTGTACAGGAAAAATCTACCTTTTGTTTTAAATAAAATCAGGAATAAAATAGTCTCCATTATATAAGAAGCAAATGATCATTTATATGGATGCTTATAATCTCTGCATAGCTTAAACCAGTAAATAGCAATTTAAAACAAAGGTCTTGAAGTTAGTGTATGACAACTAATGCCGGCAACGCTCTATTATTGTCTTATCAGCCCAATTGTGGTGCAGTGTATGGTAAATATGACCAAAAAAACTGACAAAAACTTCCTTAACGCACTGACCCAAAAAACCAGATTGTTCAAGAAATATGAAACATCGAATCAATGCAAGGCAGTGGAAATATAAGACCTGATCCAGACCCCCACACATACGGAAAGCCCACATGGAAGAGAGGAGTAGCTAAAAAGTAACCCTTTGAAGCTTAACAAAAGGAAAACTGTTAGAGGTATACTGTGCTAAGAAGGGACTGAAGCTTCTCGCTCACACCTGGAGGGTCTACAACCGCTGAAAAGAATCTAGGACAAAAAAGGTGAATGTTGTGAAAAAAGGAGCTGACGAGCCAAGCAAGTAGATTCAATCCAATAAACCACTTATACAACAAAAGTCCCAATAAAGTGTAAGATTGTAAATAAAAAAAATGGGATAAGTCCTTCAGATAGAACATTTAAAATACTATAATCTTCATTCATGATGACATTCTCAATGACAATGAGAGATAAAAACAAGAAAGTTTAATTAGACAAATTCAACATAAAATAGTCCATAAAAAACACATGAAAACTCCAAAAGTATCCACAAGGAAAAGATAAGTGGTTTATGGGTTTAAATCCACTTTCTTGGGATGTCAGCACCTTTTTCTCACATCCATTAAGCTTTTTTTAACCTTCTAAAGCTGGCTAAACACTAGAGTGATTATTGGCCCAATCATCCAATTAATCGGGTCAATAATCGCTGTTGTGAGTGGGCATGAAACTATTTTCAAACGGGCAGCACCTTCTGTTCGAACAGGTAATTGTGCTAGTGTATGGCTGGCTTTAGATAAAAATGTAAGAAATTGTTCAAAAACCTAAAAAGCAATAGCAAATAATCAAAGTTACAATAATCAGCAAGTTATAAAATGGCCAAAAAACACACAGAATTTAAAAGCCTTAATACATTCGTGGAACAGGTTATTTCTCCAAAATCTGTCATTTCAAAAAAAGTTCTTATGAGGTTTCCTCAAAGACAAAAGAAGTAGAGGGGAAGAGACTTGTGATGTGAATCAGTTTAATGAGATACATGATGTACCATACATGACAATTAAAACACAAAAAAGACTATATGACAGTCCATTCTGCCTATTAGACAAAATAGGATGAAATGATGACTCCTAAACATTCGGAATGAGAAGCACCAATTAGTTGTTGTTGAAGTCCCGGGAGAAGAAAGGGACAATAGTCCATGATGTTAAAGTACCAGGTAAAGGTAGTATCAGTTCCCTTGCACCTTTCAAATGAAAAAGAAACCGATGAGAGTGCGAAACACATTGTGGATAGCTGAAGGGGAACCAGTACTGACTTTTCCTGCTTTAATCATTATTTCATTTTCAAGGACAAATGGGTACAAACAGGATATTGATCCTATAGATAATATAATTGGAATCCAGGCACAAATCCCATGCTTGAGTATCACACATTCTCTGTCAGAGGGAACTTTGAAAAGAACAAAAAAATTGTGAACTCTGCTATATGTAAATGTGGAAAACATCCCTGCATATAGCATCAGAACAAGGCATTTATTTTGATCTGTCTGCCTGGGAAGAAAAAACTGATTGAAAGTTAAGAAATGTGACACTAAATAAACAGGAAACCAGATAGCAGATAAAAAAAATGCAAATGCAAACCAAAGGCTCAATGAACAGTTTAGTAATAAGCCCAGTGTTATAATAAATGATCATGCAGCTATTCTATGAATATACAAATTATGTCATTCTTCCCTTCCCATACGTTTCATGAGCAGAAATAAATTGCATGAACGTAAGCAAGCAAAATGCTAGGAATTTGTGACGCATTAACAGCCTGACATCTGATGTTTAGATACAACTTTGCTATGCCAGAAACTTAAGGCAAGCAATGCTGCATATGAGTTCATGAAAAACAGGGGTTATGGTCCTACAGCAAAGCTTTACAAAGATGCGAGGATACTCTGGGATCTAATTAACTACTTGTGATATATTAACAACGCGTGCACTAGAATATGACAATGTGCACTGGCAGGTGATTGATAAGCAGTATTTTCTCCTTTGCCTGGTCTTGGGATCTGAAAGGGATAAACATTTTGGACAGGATATGTAAAACGCACAGAGAACTGGAACTACGCATGGAAGAGGGAAGTGAACTCCCCAATCACACCCCTCTTTTGTGCATAGTTATGGACACTTCTGTGTCCGTAGAGCAACATTAAGTTTTCTTTGCGGATCTGTGTCTAAACGCACACAGACCCGCACAGAACTCCTAATCGCAACACCATGCAGCTATTCTGCATGTTTAAACCCACCCCGACCACAGGATCTCCATGCACAATGAGATCCTATAAGTATCATCTGGCGCAAATATGCACAGATGCTACTTGCAAGGGGACTTACCCATGTGGCTTCCGTAAGTCCCCTTGTGTTATTAAGTCTGGATACGGCCCTGTATGGCTATGTATTTATAGTTATCTTTTTTCCTTAAGAGAAAATATTATCTCAATTTACATTTACATTACATAATTAGTCCCATAATAGAAATATAAAAATACAATTACATTGGGTTTTATGTGTTAACTTCTCTTTGTATAGTGTAAATATTAAAGAGAGAATAAGTAACTACTATAAAAGGAAACATGTATGTGTAGCAGTGATGTCTAACATTCGGTGATATATCACAGTAGACTGCATTGGATACAAAAGCTGGTCAGAATCTGTGTGTAATATACAAAAGTATTCACCCTTCATACAAATAAAAATGCATCGGAAAATTTCCTCTTATTTTCAAACTCTGGATATGGTCAGTTGTGATCATCATTAAAAATATTAAGACAAGCTCCAAAGATCCAATATGCAGTGTTTGGATCTCCAAACATAGCATGCAAGAGGATCCACTATTGGATAGCAGTTGTATCTATGCATCCATGCGAACACACCGCTAACCACCGCCCTCACATGGACAAAGTTTCAACACCCTTATTCTAACTTAATATTGGACACATGGGCAAACTTAAAATAGAGGCGGATTAGAAGGCCGGATAGGTACACAGTTATATAGGATACCTATACTGCACATTGCAATAGCAACCTGCTGTCCTTGTCATAAGCTTTCGGAAGTCTGGATTAATCGGTTTGCATTCTGATCCAGCCACTCTGATGCATGTGCAGATTGCATAATCACAGGAGAAACACTCCGAGGGCATGAAAATGAAGAGACTGGAAGTCTGGCTCCAGTCCTATTACATTATTGGACAAAAATGTAGTTTAGTCAAGGTACAACTGACAATTACTGTATTTATTAATATACACAGAAGAAATACAGCTTCCTGAAGCCAGTCTGAAGACATTTACAATTTAAGAACACAAATATAACACAGAATTGGAGGAGAGGACATGATCAGGGAATGGATTTTCTCACCCAAGACAGTGCAGGAAGATGGCATGGGAAGATGATTTGGGGAAAGGATAAGGTGGGGGACACGACAGAGAAGGAGGGGTTTAAGGAAACAATTTCTAAACTTACGGCTTCGATTTTGGAAGTAAAGCAAGCGTCAAGGTGGTGGTTAGAGGGAAGGAGAGTGGGGAAAGTAATGAGTTGAAGGTTGCAAAGAGGCAATGGGGGTCAAAGTACAATAGATGCGAGAACCTTAGTCTTTTGGCACTCTATTTCCTTTATTTCTATTTCCTTTATTTAATACCTCTTCCTTTCTTTACCTATCACTTTTGAACCAGGACTTATGGCTTAATATGCTGGTGTTTTCTATTTTTATGTTTGTTTCATAAGTTTTTCAAGTTATGTCTTTAAAAAAAAAAAACGAATTTAAAAAGTTGTTTACATACTACGCAAATCAAATTCTGCATTATTGGCTTAGGATTCATTGGATTGGATTCATTGGCTTAATTACTAATAACCAATTTACCTTCCCTTTATCTTTAGTCTCTAGAATATCTTAAATAAGGATTCAGTCTCCGCTTCAGACGGATTTCCGGCACTGCTACAGTGGACAGCATAATCGCGGCTGTATTAGTGCCAGAAATAGTATGGACACAGGAAAGTACCTTTGGGAGCAGATAGTATGTAGAAATGCCCCTATTTTTTAACAATTACCCTTTCCCAATAGCAGGTAGTTAGGGTTGGACTGCAAGACAGAAAGAGTTAAAGTTGGCTGCTGGAAGTGGAAGGTTAGGGTTAGGTTGCAGGACAGGAAGGATTATCTTTAGGGTATAGTTAAAGCACCTGTCAGCATTAGAATACTTCTAATAACCTCCAGACCCTGTCACAATTACTTCTCCCCACAAACATTTTGCAATAAGAATTGCTGACTCCGCTTTACAGCAGGGATGTGGTTCATTGTGAACCTCACTGCTTAAATGAAGGCAGCAAGACTGGAATGTTCAGTTGTGTCAATGTGGGAACCTCTCTTACTAACATCTCTTCCTCAAACAACACTTACCCTTCTATACCATGATATGCAATGAATCATTTTCAGCCATTGACTTAATCCTACTTTAACATATGCTAGAGTGAAAACAAGTGAGAATTGATAACATGTTCTTACATCCTTGTTCATTTATTTAGTCACATGGGAAATCTCACTTGTTCAAAAAGAGTGAAATGGAAACGTAGGTAAAAGTTAATGATATGATATGATATAAATGGAGCTTACCTCTATAATGTATTTATTGCTTGTTGCATCAATGTTGATGATTTGCATCTTGTGTTTTGAGGGTATACACCCCAGTAGCTTGATCCTCTAAACCAGTGTTGGCTAACCTGTGGCACTCCTGGGGTTTCATTCATAAAAGATAATTTTTTTGATGCGATTTTACATCGTGGCGATTTTGGCGCGATTTAAAAAAAAAAAAATTTCAAATTCATTAACGCTCGATTTGTTTCAAACACAGGCGATGCTCAGCGATGTTTAAAGGGCTTAATCACAGTGATTTTCAATAGAACACCACCGTGATTAGCCCTTTAACTAATCGCGGCAAATCGCCTGACATTGAAACAAACCTAAGTGCTGCATGATCCTTGTAGTTCCATCAGTACAGCATGGCTACAGCTTGCAGCTATGCAGCACTTAGGTTTTTGGTGGTCGCGATCGGCTCAAAAAATGAAATCGCACCTCTCTGGCTGCGATTTTTTTTTTTGTGATTTAAAGGCGATTTCACCGCGATTCAGTGAAATCGTCTTTAATGAATTACAAACTTTGTATGTTTGTAATGAAAAAAAATCGGGACCGCGATTTTAACACCCGCGATTCCAAATCACACTAAAATCGTGTGATTTGGAGCTTAATAAATCCACTTTGCTGATTTTTTAGCTCCAAATCACACGATTTTGCAAAAATCGAGCTTAATGAATGAGGCCCCTGGTGTTGTGAAACTACAATTCCCAGCATGCTTTGTCAGGTATCCGCTATGCTTTTGCAGTTAAGGCATGCTGGTACTCGTAGTTTCATAACACCTGGAGTGCCACAGGTTAGCCAACACTGCTCTAAACCATGAGCCAGTCCAGGATTAATGACAGAGTATTTCTGCATCGGGCGGGCCACTTACCACAAGCACAAGATATGTATGGGGAAGGGGGCATAGCTATTTAAATTGGACAGTGAGGGCTTGGCTAAGCTCAGTGTGCCACACAGAAAAGTTTCCGTGCAAAATACTTAAAATAGGGCACAGTCCTCGTAACTGCTGGCTCCACAGAGAAGATCAAGGGGTAGTGTACTAATCTCCTTCATGCAGAATATAGGATAGCAAAGTCTGTACATTCATAGTCACAGGGCTGCGATCGTACAGACTTTGAATGGACATATGTGTCCATCCTATGTGATTAGCCTACACCAGTGATTCCCAAACTATGCACCGCGGCTCCCAGGGGTGCCGCGACGCTCTCACCGGGGTGCCTCGGAATGTTTCTATTTCCTATTGTATTTTTGTCTTAGGGATGCCTTGAAAAAAAATATGGAGACCCTAAGTGTGCCTCGAACTGAGAAAGTTTGGGAACCACTGGCCTACACTAAAGTTCACACCAGCTCTAAAAACAAAAATGTACAATTAAGAAAAAAAAAAGAAGAACTTTATGCAGTTTATACATGCAGATTACACAGCAGTAATATCTTATATACCTGACAATAATGCTAATTTCTTGTGGTTTGGAAACATAGGGAACAACTAATCTGTATTTACATTAAATAGTCATGTATTCATTCAATGAGTAATCATTGTTTCTATTATCTCAAAATTCTTTGTTCCACAGTTCACTGTTTCATATTATAAAATCCAAAGTCATTTCCACTTGCATTACAAAAAGTTTATCATATTATTTTGCTACAGTTCAAAAACAAACAACCATATATACATGTGCATGTTTCCTGTGACTATATTTTTCAGTCTTTAGACATATAATATAGAAGCTGAATCTATAAACACAGACAAGAAAAAAATATATGAATCTCTCCTACATAGTTTGAAAACAATGGGTCTGATCCAGACCTACACAGCCTGGCAGTAATACGCCGGGCATAAGCGTAAGAACGGCTGAAAAGCCGATCTGCGCATGCACCGGCCAGATGTTGGCCGGCGTTACTATGGAAACACCAGATCTGCGATCGGGTGTCTGTAGTATCACCGTAGTAAAGGCTGAGGGGGTGTGACACTGCCAATGCCATGGGGTCAGGGGGAGTGACACTCCCAATGCCATTTAAGTCCAACTTTAGTCCCAATCAGCATGGAGGGTGAGAAGGGGTGAAAAATAAAATGTCCAAAATGACCAACATTGCTATCAAATCCTTGGTTTTCATGGTTGCGAAAGCTGATTGATGACAGATGTCCGTCTGAATGATGGATAAGGAAGAAAACTTCACAGAGTCGTAATATTAGCTCCCATAAGACATACTAGGATGATTGGGGTCCCAGTAGAACCTCCCATTGGTGTAGGCTGGGCAGATTTTTAAAAAAGGGAGCCTGTTATTCTACTGGATGAAGGGGGAGGGGTTGACAGGGGAGTAGCAAAGAAGTGGCAGGGAGGTGTGAAAGGGGATTAGCAGAGGAGTGACAGGAGGAATAACAGGAGGAGTGACAGGCAGGTGTGACGGGAGAAGCAGAGGAGCGACAGGAGGAATGACAGGAGGAGCGACAGGCAGGTGTGACGGGAGTAGCAGAGGAGCGACAGGAGGAATGACAAGAGGAGCGACAGGGAAGTAGCAGAGGAGTGACAGAGAGTGACAGGAGGAGTGACATCTAACTCATTGATAAGTTAACTTTAAGTTTTAAACCCGGCAACACCGGGCACGTCTGCTAGGGGTGGGGGTGTTTCCTATGGGAGCCACTCTGTCCTATGAGACTGGGTGTGGCATAGTACCAGCAAAGGTCAAGTGGGCATGGTCTAATAGCCCCGCCTATTGATGACACAGCATGACCAAACCCGCGACCTCATGGGAGTGACAGAAGAAATGACAGGAGGAGTGACAGGGAAGCAGCAGAGGAGTGACAGGGAGTGACAGGAGGAGTGACATCTAACTCATTGATAAGTTAACTTTAAGTTTTAAACCCGGGCAACGTCGGGCACTTTTGCTAGTAAATTAATAAATAAAAGAATATGTTTGCGTGAATAGGTAAATAGTAAAATGTTCACTTATTTAATAATACATTTACATAAAAAATACATCAATGCTGTGAAATATATGCATATTGTATGAAACATTATTTAATATTAAGTTCCTTGTTCTCTTCAAAGATTGGAATGTTATATGCCTGTATGTAAGAATCTTCATAATATTTTCTACCAAAGGTGTCTTTGTAATCCATTTCTTCTTCTAATTTTTTTTAACGTTTTGTAATTTAATTTATATTGACAACAATGTCTAGAATGGTTTTGTTTGTTTTTTAAAGCAGACTCAATACTTATCATTGGTTTATCTCTTTGTCTTGACACAACTAATGCCAGATACCACAAACCATTAATCCAACTAATACCACATTCACATCACTACCCCGGGATATTGCCATGTCAAAATACAACTTGGGATATTGCAGTGTCAAACAGATCATTCCTTACACACTGCAGGGAATTACGGGACCTGGGTCTGCCCTGACAGTGTGATGGGTGGCATGGCTTCTGGAGAGAGATTTGTTTACTATTCCAATACCAATAGTAAACAAACCCCTCCAATCAGGATTTTTTGTGTTGAAGGTCGCACCATTCACACTACACTCCTACCCGGGTCTTCTAAAAGCGTTTTAGGTATATAAATGAGAGGCAAAAAACTAAAGAGGGTATAGTAAATCTCAAAACGGAGAGTGGGATTATAGTTAAGGGTGAAAGGGCTATGGCAGATCATCTTAAAAAGTAATTCTGTTTTATTCACAAAAGAAAGAGAGGGAAAAGGTCCACATTTAAATAATAAGACTATAAATACAATGGGAGCAATTACTACTACTTTCACTGAGGAGCAAGTATTAAAAGAACTTTCAAAGTTGAAAGTGGACAAATCAATGGGATAGGATGGGATACATCCGAGGATACTAAAAGAGCTTTGATAGGTGCTGCCAAAACCATTAACTGAATTATTCACTCAGTCACTAATAACTGGGATGATTTCAGTGGACTAGAAAATAGCAAATGTTGTCCCTCTGCATAAAAGTGGAAGTAGGGAAGAAGCATCAAAATACCGACCAGTGAGTCTCACATCAGTAGTAGGGAAATTGATGGAAACACTGTTAAAGTAACAAACTGTACAGTATCTTAAATCCAATAACTTACAGGATCCTAAGCAGCATGGATTCACTGGGGGAAGATAAAACAAATCT
>WWET01001075.1:91560-101770 GCA_011038615.1 Limnodynastes dumerilii | reverse complement strand
GAGTGATTAAAGAAACAACTCCTACGTGTTCAGGCACAAGAGTTTAATCATGAAGTGGCGAGACTAAACACTTTCTGGTTATTTATAGCGTATGAATCGCATAATTACAACATCTGTGGGGGAAACCTAGAAAAGCTTTCAAAATGGATCTATAATTAACAGCCAAAATCGGCTAATTTATCTATTTAAACAGAATGTTGTGATATGGAACAAATTTAAGGGGTCTATATACGCTAAAAAGTTCTTGAAGCTGTTAATCAATCGCAAATCACTAATATTACACACAATGGGCAGGGTATGTCCTACAATTCTGATTCTGTTATATCTCTGTCTGTGCATCAGAATGAGATTTCAATGATGCTGCAGATCAACATGGCAAACTTCTGCTTACTCAAAGGCATGGAATGAAAAGTATGGAAGAAATCATATAGTAGTGGAAAAAAAAGATTCATTAAAATAGCACGATTACATTTTGTTGGTTTAAGTTATTTTATAAACAATTAAATTTTAAAGTTCAGCAATTCAAACAGTTTATAAAGAACTATCAGTCCTCCGAAGCAAATGAAGGCCCAGATTCACAACCCCGTACGCGTGCCACATACGTCCTTAAATTCCAGATAGTAGCTACTACGCATACGTGGTAACTATTTTACGTAATCCACGTATCGCTTCGTTATGTAGATTGAGTATATGCGGTCTTTAAAGCAACCTAACAATAGCAGTTAGAATGGAAACTTGCTGTCATTTTTAAATTAATGTAAATAGAAGTAGTATTTGCATTTTAAAGTAACAGTGATGGCCCTCTCTAACTGCTCGTGTGTGTATTTATTTATTTATTTCATTACATGTACTGTTTCTTTATTTGCGACAGGGGCCCCCACAAACCTTAATCCATCCTACACATACATAGAGAGTGAAGGCATAAGAGCGCAAGAGCCATCCAGTCTGCCCAGTTGTTTAAAACTATACTGACCCTAGACCCTATTTACCCTCAATTTAGATTAAGATTTAGGATATCCTTATATTTATCTCAAACATGATTAAACTCTTCTACTGTGCTAGCCTCAACCACCTCAGATGGGAGACCACTTATTTAGTGAAGTAATTTTTCCGCACATTTCCTCTGGATCTACCACCCTCCAGGTTATATTCATGTCCTCGTGCTCTATTACATGAAATAATGACTCTAAGATCCCTTTCCTCCTCAGTAGCTTCTAATGTAGTGCCATTAACGATATATTGAGCTTTTAGGTTTTTGTGCCCTAAGTGCATGATTTTGCATTTTTTGGCATTAAACTGCAGTTGCCACACTCTTGACCATTCCTCAAGTCTATCTAGATCATCCTTCCTGATGTGTACCCCTCCTGGTGTGTCTACCCTGTTACATATCTTTGTGTCATTTGTAAAAAGGCACATTTTCCCCTCAATACAACAGACAATATCACCTACAATAAAATATGAAATAGCACTGGTCCAATTACAGAACCCTGGGGTACTCCACTCATTACCTTCCCATCCACAGAAGGGATTCCATTTACTACAACACTCTGTTGTCTATCCTGTAACCAAGATCGTATCCATGCAACTATCTTTAAGTCCAATCTCAAAGTTTACAGTTTATTTAATAGTCTGCGATGTGGCACAGTGTCAAAAGTGTTACTAAAATCTAGACAAGCTATACCTACAGCTCCCCCTTCTATCTAATGCTTTACTGACCCAGTTGAAAAACTCAATAAGATTTATTTGACATGATCTTCCCCCCAGTGATTCCATGCTGCTTGGGATCCTGTAAGTTACTGGATTTAAGATACTGTACAATTTGTTTCTTTAACAGTGTTTCCATCAATTTCCCTACTACTTATGTTAGAATAACTAGTCAATAGTTTGCCGCTTCTTCCCTACTTCCACTTTTATGCAGAGGGACGACATTTGCTATTTTCCAGTCCTCTGGAATCATGCCAATTATTAGTGACTGGTTGAATAATTCAGTTAATGGTTTTGCCCGCGTCCCTCTAAGCTCTTTTAGTATCCTAGGATGTATCCCATCAGGTCTCATTGATTTATCCACTTTCAGCTTTGAAAGTTAATACCTGCTCCTCTTTTGTAAACCACATTGGCATTCTTTTTCTGGGGGTTTTCCTAATCTTTCTTGTTCAAAGGTCTGCTGCTGTTAATAATATTTTTTTTTATTTCCCCCGCTCCTGTACTCCTTTCATGTGCCTCCATACCAAATCATCACTTACACATTTTCCCATTTCCACAAAATCCACCTTCCTAAAGTCTAGCACACTTGTCTTTGTGTGGTATGTGTCTCTCTCAGTCATTATACTAAACCATACTGCTTGATTATCACTGGATATTAGGTTCTCACCCATACTTACTACTAATTTGTTGTCACAATTGTTACAATTTGTAAGTACCAAATCTAAGTTGACCTCTTTGCGAGTGGGCTCTCTTAGCATTTGCTTGAGGGATGTTCCCTGTAATGACTTTAAAATGTCCCCACTTCTAGTGGAGATTGCTGAAGACTCACCACAGTTTATATCAGGTAGAGTAAAATCTCCTATGATTATTACCTCCTATTTTAATGGCATTTTAGCAATGTCTTGCAAAAGGACATTGTCCATTTCCTTATCTTGTCCTGTTGGCCTATATAATATCAATCCAGTATGAAGAATAACCCCATGGGTTTCTATAGTAACCCAAAGTGCCTCATTTTGTTCTCCAATACTCCCTATTAAAGTTGAATTTAACTCTTCCTTCACATATATTAATACGCTTACTCCAATTTTTCCTACTCTATCCTTCCTAAATATATTATATCCCGGTATAACTAGGTCCCAGTCATGATTTTCATTGCACCATGATTTCCACAATATCCAGATAAACCCTTGACATTATTGCAATTACTTCAGGGATTTTAGGACCTGATTCACACTTAAAAAAATAATTTTGTAATGTTCTTAAATATACACATAGAGCAGATAAGCAAGAACAATTCACAGATCCTAAATAAAAATGCTAACCACACACCCCTAGCTTCTTAGGAGCTAAGAACATTCTTTTCTCCATATGCGTATATTTAAGAACAACTTTTCGTGTATTTAGGATCTTTAATATCCTCATGATTCATGGCTAAGCAAAGAAACACATTAATTGATTCAATTAAGAAGCAGATTGATTTTCTCAGGATTTCTTTGTTTTATAATTAACAAAAGTAACCAAAAAAAATTGTTAAAAATTGCAATATTGCAAAAATTTTGAAAATTATTAAAACCATAAATACTTATTGAAGCATTAAGAACCATTTAGCTTTCAAAGCTGTTATAACATAAATATCAAAATAATCTATATCTACATAAATTAGACCTAAACAAAATGTGTATCTAAAGGTCTCACACAAACATTGCAAACAAGCTGCAAGTTAAATAAAAAAAAAATCATGTTTAAAAATGGTTTATAACAAACAATGAAATCATGCACAAAATGCAAATAAATCTAAATAATAAATACCTTTCCAATTTCAAGTCAAACACAAAATGATAACATAACAGCAGTTTTAAAAGATAAGCCTTTAATTGTTTCAATCAAAGTGAACACATGCATTCATTATAAACACACAGCAGCTGTGTTTAACAAATAGAAAAGCATGAGGCTTTGGCTCTGTTAACCATGCGGATGGCAACTTAAGAAAGGTAGGGGTCATTCTTATCTTTGTTTGTGCGTATGTTAGTTTCCATAAGGCCTTCTTAACTGTCAATCATTCCTAAGTCTTGAGGAACACCCATATTGTATATTAGTAGCCCAAGTGCTGCTCATTTGCATTAAGAGTCTTCCCCTTCTAGTCACGCATGCAGATGTCATTACATCCCCAAGCATGAATCATTCCTAAGTAGCCGTTCTTATCTGTGAATCATTCTTTCAGGGTTTCAGTGCGTAGTTGTAAGTTCTGGGCATGCTCAGTTTAACTGTTCTTAAATATACGCACTGAAATCCTGTTCTTAAATAGTTGTGAATCAGGTCCTTATTTCCTAAGCTCCTAGCATTTGCACACATTGCTCTGAGAGGTTGCATTATGAATATCCTATTCTTCTGTTTATTATTATTAGATATTTTTATTTTGTTTTTCTGTTCTCTTTTCCCTTAGTTGCTGTGACTATGCTATCTGTCATTATTGACTGGCCACACAACACTTCTTGTTTGAGGATGTAGCTATTTTTATTATTTGTATCACTGCCCCCCTTTCCTAGTTTAAATGGTTTCTAATAAAGCATTCAAATTGCTCACTTAAAATATCTGTTCCAACAGAAGATGGGTGCAAGCCATTCCTTTTATACATGCCAGATGGCATGGCTATGTTTTATGTGAAATTTAGTATCTATTGTTATTATTTATAGATTATCATTCACATTTCTGAGAGGATGAAGTCCTGCAAATTGTACCAACAACAATCCTTAACATGTATTTATAGGGCCCGATTCAAGTAACTTCAGTTTCTGATTGCGGTGTTGTTTTTTGCGAAATTTACATTTCGGATTTTAATATGCACTTTATAGAGGTGCATATTAAAATCCATGAGTTTCACTTACCATAATAAGCAGGAATAGGTGCACTTTGCAATTATTCCTGTCTTTGCGGTCAATTGAATTGGGCCCTAAAAGTTTCTGAGAAGTGCTGTTTAATTTTTACTTAAAATTGCATTGCCTATCAATCACTTTCTAAATGAAGGACATTAAATATGTTTTTTTTCAATAAAATAAACCAACAAACATACTAGTAAAAATTTGTTAATAGTTCATTTTTCTTCATGTATTGAATAGTACTTTTACAAAACATAGAAAAGCCAAAGCTGTTCCACACAGACACTGAACTGTAAAATATGGGGACATATTACAAGATAAGAAACACACTAACCAGGAACATTATGATAACATTCACAAGTTGTTTCTCGACCAGGTTCAATATAATAACTTTATTTACAAGTAGCGATAAGCGTTAAGATTCTCTACAGACCATTCACTAGATAAGTACCGTCTTTAGTGGATTAAAAGGTCACTTATAAACATGCTATCACAATCAGATATAAAATGTTGGCAATTTAATCTGGGTTTAATCTGCATTACAAACATAAGAGGTGGTTTCTCAAGTACATACTTCATGTGTGACTCTAGATGCTTACCACTTAAAATATATAGAAATGTCAAAATCTTACAGAAACTAGACAAGGTAAATGTTATATGTCTGTGCCGGAGAGAGAAGCACTACAGGAGAGCCTTGAGGTATCTATGAAATACTTAGACTGCAAAATAGCAATCTTCCATGTCTATCTTGTTTTTTACTTTCTAATATCTTTACAATTTCTATAAATGAGTAGTCATTTGAGCTTCCCATTATGAGCAGCACAGAAATACACATTGACATGACACTGGCCTGATATGGATGACCATCACTGTAGAAATCACTAGCCAAAAGGATATTGGCGCAGATCCTGGGCTATGTCCAACAGGGGAATTACGCATAGCTATTGCGTAATTCCCCTGTCAAGAAGGTTGTGTGCATGTGCACAACCTTGTTACGCTAGAGTAGTGGCCAGCGTACGTAATGTACATTACATACGCTGGCTGTTATGTAAAAGGGGCTGTCCCCCCTTTTATGTTTGCCACATCTCCGCCATATAGGTGGAGATTGCCATTCAAATTAGGGCTCGGGCGGGGGAAGCCCCATTATGACGGAAGGCCGCAGACCAAGTCGTAAATGTTAAGGAAGGAATCTTGACACGTAAGTGTCCAGATTTGACTACCTTTAGCGGGGAGTGCACGTGGCGTGCACTCCCCACTCCGATGTCGGTCGTAATGACCTTGGTGAGGTAAGGTGTCCGTAGGTCTGGATCTGGCCCATTGTAACTAAAAGAACTTACTTATGCTTGCTAACATGTTTATTGAAAATTGCTGCATTTCAGAAAATTTATGTAATGTTAACTAATATAATTTAATGAATAATCAAATTTGTAATGTGGAACAACTGGCACTCCCAAATTAATCACTGGGACCACTTCCCCAATAGGAGAGGTATATCGAAATAATTAGTGTCTGATAACAAACACATATTCACCCCATCTATGAGGCTTTCTGTGTAAAAGAAACCTTCATTGTCCATGAATAAGCAGATGGCGAAACGCGCGTCGGACTGAGAGGGTGGTGTGCACATACACCCTCTCTGTGCTCCACTGTTCGCTAGTCCCGTATAACTGATAATACATCCCCTAGGTGAATTAGATTCTCAGTAATATACTACTGAGAACCAAGTAGGCAGCCACTCTCAATATAGTAATCGCGGGGTAGTCGTATTTGTAGCGCTTACCTTGTTATAGATATCAGAATGGCTCATTAGATCTTAGACACAGGAAGAATCTACCCTGTGCCATGGTCTCCTGATAGATATAATTGATAGTGCAGCCTTTGTAACCTCTCCGATATATTTTATATATAATAGCTGATCTATCACTATAGTTCCTGTATGCGCCTAGAGATATAGATTAGAAGGTTTTCAAGGGCTGCAATAGGAAGCTTATCTTCCTTGTAATAGGCACTTAAATTTAATTAGCCGCTGACTACCCAAGTTAAGACATTCAAGTCAATATCGAATCCCTTATTACTAAGATCATATGATACTTTATTATTAAGCTATTATAATCACTAATCTTTGAGGAGTGGCAGACCATAGTAGTGATCTTGGTACTTTCTAACTCCAATTCTACAGACTGTATGTAGTAGCTATTATAGAGAACTGTGACACAGAGCATTGGGCTGGATCCAGACCTAGTTAAGTGCTTGAACTTAGTTACTCCTGGGCTAAACCATGTTGATTGCAGGGGAGTCATATTTCATCTGTTGCAAACAGTATTAGAGTTTAGAGGTGATGTTTCTTATACCAAGTCTAAATAACAGTGTAATAGTAAAGCTGGTCAGTATCTGTGTGCAGTAAGCAATTCAAAGATATATCCCTGCATGCAAAGAATACAATTAACTTGACTCCCCCTGAAATCAACATGGTTTAGCCCAGGAGTAACTAAGTTCAAGCACTTAACTAGGTCTGGATGCAGCCCATTGTTTTTAAATATAATTGTCGGTGTGTCACACTGTGGGATCAGTTGTTTTTTTATATTTCGCCATGTAACTGAAATCAACACATACAATTTTTTTAATAAAACTTAATAAAGATCATATCATTTTATTACATGTACATGAATACCATAAAAATTACATACAAATGAGACCCAGAGTGCCATTAAGAGCCTCATAGATGGGGTGAATATGTGTATGTAACAAAGCACGAATCATCAAATTTGCAAGTTTCATGCTATTTTTGACTCCTTAGCACCATGTGATAATATATTACAGAGCTGTTCCAAGGATGCTGTTAATATGAAATCAAAATGTACCTGTCTCCTAAAAAAAAGGAGGTCACAATGTTTGACTCACTTAAACGTATCTGTTACTTCCCAGTCTTGCTGAAAATGGTAACATGCTATGGATATATTGGGCCGTATGCAGAGCTCCGGCCGCATTGCATATGCGGCCGGAGTTTTCGTATATGAGCTACTGCGCATGCGCAGTAATTGTGTTACGACATCTACGTTACTTGTTGCAATGTAGATTGCGTATACGCACTCTTTAAGATCACATATACACAATCTACGTTGCAACAAGTAATGTAGATGTCGTAACAAAATTACTGCGCATGCGCAGTAGCTCATATCGGAAAACTCCGGCCGTATATGCAATGCGGTCGGAGCTCTGCATACGGCCCATTAAAACTATTAATAAAACAAAACGCACAACAAATTCACCTCAAATCCATTTTGTTCCATTGGAACTATATTAACCGAAATCTTACCTATGGTTTCACAATACGGTTTTAAAAAACATTCACCCATTATACATTTATTTTTAAAACAAGGATATTCACACACAGCATTTAAGTCAAAATAATCTATTTAAAGATTACAATGTGCATGTCAACCAGTATACACATACTTTATATGGCTTACATATAATGTACATCCGTTTTCATTCATGCATGTGTGAATGAGGTCTTACTTAGCACAGGACTAGACAGTGAAGGAGTAGCTTCAATCATTCACCAGAGATACTTATCTTTCTCTAAGTAATGAATAACTTGTCTTTATCATGACTGAGTGAAAATAGATAATACTTTGTCAGACTGTAAAAAAACAAAACAGCAAAAGAGCTGCCTCAGCGAGTGCACGGAAGCTAACATGATGTGTAAGAATAAACAGACCAGAGACTTAAGCAGGGTACTCTCTGGCAAGTTTCAGTAATGATCCATAGTATTACTATTTTAGCAAACAGCTGTGTACCCAATGTTGTATAGTATACACTGAAAAGATCCCTCACTGGATGGGTCTTCATTTCTTTCCATCATGCAGTTCAGCTACTTTCCTGTGAAAGACATTGTGCATCTTTGATTGCAACTAATAGGAGCTCCCAAAAATGAAATGACAAGATCATTAGCTGGAAGACATCTGCTGTTGTTTGATTGTGTGATCTACCGATTATTGGCAGCAAAAGCCCCAGTGTGTAGGCAGCTTTCGAAGCACTGACAGCTCACCGTTACAAGGTGACGAGGTGATTTGTTCATGGAATGGATAATGCCTGGCTGAGCAGTATTTGGAGAGAACTATGAAAGGAAATTGATCTAAAGTTCATAATAGTCCATGTGCATGTCCACTTTTACTGCCTAAAAAGATTATCCAATAGACTATCTATAGCAAAGAAGGTCAAAGCTTAGGCCACCCTAAGTAGAGTGTTTCTATTAATCATTCAAAAAACTGTGTGGATGCCTACTGATTGTTACAGAGCATTTGTACAAGAGCAAGGTTATAATCAAATGTCCTGTCACAGTCCCAGGTACTTACATGACCAAATAGACTTTTTTCATAAATTCCATACTGTTTAACATTCTGGTTCTCCCATGTGCACTCTCAGACCCTGCATTCACTGAATACCAGACTGTACTGACACTTACAGTATATATGCTCAGAACAAAGTGCCTGCTTGGTATGTGCATATCCATATCTTATCTTTGCAACATCGGTTCTGTCTGGCTAACCAAGAGTATGTAATAAAAATAGAGATATGAAAACAAGGAACTCATCCACTTGAAGTTTGTTTGTCTCATAGTCAAGATACAGAAAGTAAAGGAAATGTATGTATTTTTTTTATTAAAATTAAACTTTTTGCACTTTGGTCTAATAAGGCATTCTAATAATAATCACCTGGAAACAGCCATAATGTTTACTTAATTGCTTCATGCCACAGATTAAAGTTATTCCTCCTTTAAATGCACAGTGCACTGGATAATTGTTGATTTGGTACTTTAAATGTTCAAGAGTGCTTTCTGTGGGGATATCAGAGAGAGAGCAGCAAATGTGTTCATTTAAAAAAAACAAAAAGGGGCAGAAATTAATTATAACAATTTACGCTTTATCATTTGTTTCACATTATCTGAACAGGGTACAGTAATGTGAAAGTGTTTTAAGACAAGACAGCCATTCACTTACTGAGCGGTTATCGTTATATATGGCACAAAATATACTGCTACATAGTGTTCATCCGAAAATCCTTTCCAGCCTCTAGAATTTCTGCTGAATATACTTCTACAATTTCAGATAATTCCCTGCAAATTGCAGCAGACTTGTTCAAGGCCTGAAAAACTCATTTATAGCACAGAGAAGCAGGAGGTATGAGTGAATGAATGCCGGAGACAAAGTAGACAGGTGTTTCCCTAAAAACCTCAGTATGGTTAGCACTAATAGTACAGGAAATTGATCTCCAGAGGCAGCAAATTGTTAGCATCTCTAATGCATTTTCAAATTCCTACTGTGCAAAATCAGCTTGTAAAAACAGGTCATTCCTAACAAGTGCCTTGTCTGGGTTTCTACACTGTTAAATTTCAGATGACTTTAATGAGAACTATGCTATAAATACGGTACTACTTCCCATCTGGTTCCTATTTGACAATGACGTGTCTTCATGAAACATGACAAGTTTTTTTTCCAGAAACAAATATCAAGTATTTATTCATCTAAGGGACCAACTAGTTACCTATTCTCAATAGTAATAATCGTTTTTTTAATTTTTCTAATTAGCGATATCAGGAGCAAATTAAAAAAACATTTACCCTACTC
>WWET01001075.1:66198-91527 GCA_011038615.1 Limnodynastes dumerilii | reverse complement strand
TCCCATTGGCACTTTAACTAGTTCTGATGTTTGACTACAGCATAAGTGAAGAGAATTAGAAATAATCCTACTATGCTCTTCAAGCAGCTAGAAGGATGAATAAGAAGCACAAAAAAATACCAGCATTTCTAAGATACAGTGGATTGTACCAATGAAAGCATCAAAAGTCGTTATACAGTCGTTAAGAGGGAGGTCTGCAAGATGACAAATGCAGATGTTACTGACTGACAGGCAGTGCTGATATAACATCATCACCTCAGAATCGGGAAATATGCTTGGAATGTGGAATGAGGTGAGTAGGCTAGGTACATTTATTCAGTGGCCAAGTTCTAATAAGCACCTGTTATCAGGTAACTGAATATGGCAATATTGTGATTCCTTAAACTTTTACAACCAGATCCAGACTTAATTTCCGTACATTAGCCTTTTTTGCTATCCCAAACTCTGCACCCAAGAGAACAAGGCACTCCCCCTGCATTCAAGCGTGCGAAAGGGAATTCTGTGCCCTGGACACTACTTTAAGAATTCCACAGTGGAGACTGAAATGCAACAAAGAATGCAGCACTGAGCGGATGCGTTCTGATACGGAATTACTTGTACTACACTTGCGCAGTACAAGCTGACGGCTCACTTACGCACCTAGCATACGTCGTCTGTCTTTATTAAGGCTCGATCTGGCCATAATATTTCTATGAAAGATGATCAATCCATACACTCTATGGACCAGCTACAGACTTCCATAATGTAAACACAGCGGCATCGAAGTCTGGATCTTGTCCTACCACATAACGCTCATTTACGTGTCTTATAATACAACAGAAATTCTAATTTTGGGATTTAGATCCCTACTGTACTCAAAATATGTTGCACCAAATAACAATAGGTTTTGCTTTTTAATTATCCTTTAAATAACAATCTCTGCAAAAAATTATGCTAAACAACTAGAGAAAAGTTTAAAAAAAGTTGAAGTTTCTAAATGAAAAAGTGTACTAAAATTTAAGAAATGTGGTCAAATAGATATGAAACTTTTTAATATGTTACTACAAAATAAAAGATAAAGGACTACAACACATTCACTAAGTATAATATTTTGTCTTTGTGAGAGGTGTAGTTTAGTGCTGAATGAAGACAGACACATGGTACAGGGGCTTTATTCCTGTCAACCAAATAAATCCCAAATAAGGAGGTAAAAGTTATTACCTGCACAGCTACTACTCTTCGCACCAAAAGGCGTCTTGGGGGACTATTGTGAAAACAGAAGCACCTGTAGCAGGAGAATACCTACTGTTTGCACTACTGCCAGCAGAGAAACCTGCCTTCCCAGATCACATTCCTCTGACTACTATACGCACTATTAAGTGTTTAGGATCCACTGAGAATAAAGCTTGATTACCCCCATCAGTGAGGAGTGTCAGAGTGAGTACCATCCATCACCACATCTCTCCATCTTGATTCAGTAGAATCTATCAATACAAGGGGCATTGGACCGCAAGGCCTCCTCACTGGCTGAGTGAAGACATTATGCTCTGTCTTAATCTGCTGAATGTCTTGTTATTTTTTTACCATCATATGAGAGAGAGATAATGATGTTTTGTTATCTTGTCTCCCCACCCCTGCCACTGAACCGGTTCAGAAATTGAAGCATTAAATAGATTTCTGAGGTTTTATTTTGGATTAGGCTCATGTTGTGCTGCCAACTGTCCCTGCCCTGGAGTGTGTTGCTCCTCACTGATGGGCAGTGGTCACCCTGGGAGCATGTATAAGCCTCAATACCTTTCTTTTGACAGATGGCCTCCTGACCTTTCCAGATCTTGGGGAAAGTTCAACTTCATCCTGTTTTTGATGTTCAACTCGTTCTGTTATATTCTGTAATGTGTAGTTTCCCGTTCCTCCTTGCTACATACTATAGCCTACATATTACACCCACCCCCAACCCTGCATTTGATTTATCCAGGCCTTCATTTTGCAACAGCCTTAGATTCTTAGATCTTGGATGGGTGACACACCCTAGGTGTTTTTCCTCCAGTCCTAACTCATATAACACTGGATAATACAATTCGTTTCCTCAAGGTCAGAGAGCTTGGAGTGGTGCTAACAGCTTATCAGCTCCTTCAGGGCTAAATGGGTGGATATTAGTAACTTCCAGAAGACTAATTTCTGGAGGAGCGAGGCTCCCCCATTTTGGCCACTACCCAAATGTATTTAAGTGAGTACCCAGGTACAAAGTCTAAGCCCAGGAGGTCTAGCCAGAGCCCTCTGCACACAGAGAGCTTCATGAACCATTTGTAAAATTATGAATGACAATGGGGCAATAATCCATTTCTTCAAGCAAATAGGGTGTGAATTTTAAAAATACTATGGGCCGTATTCAGAGATCTGTTTTCACGGCCTGTTCAGTGCGCATTTTTAGATACGTTTCAACTGCGCATGTAACTTTTTTACATAGTTCACGTAGACTATACGTGCAGAAGTGTCTCACAGACGGACTTGTGAATCGCATGTTGATACATACGTCCGGATCTGCGTCTAAAAATACTCACGGGAGAATTTAAATTAAAATGAGCGGGGGGGGCATTTAAATGAAGGAAAGTGGGCGCGATTCTCAAGATACGCATATACGGAGAACATATATGCACGGGACTGAACACGGAAAGTTACAGGTGGTCTATGGAGGCATAAGTTCCCTAGAGCACGGCCAAGAGAGGAGAGTGTCAGAGGTGTGAGGGGGTTTGGCCTGCACCGTCTGTGCGTATAATAGCGGGCCGATCTGGACATGGATCTGAATGCTATGATAGGGGGTGTGGTCTGGCTGTGGACTGATGCTTCTACGGGCTCCCACTTTCTACCCGTGCTTTGGCCCGAGTTCTGGTCTTTGCTGCCGCAGATCACTGACCTCGTCTAAAGCAGGCGCCGCTAGGCCTGCTAACCTTGAGAACTTTGACAGCCTTAAGGTTATCATGCCCCGCTTTCCCCAGCGGAGCTCTCCTGAGGCCAGATTTACTAAGCTGCGGGAAAGGAAATGTGAAGATGTTGCCCATAGCAACCAATCAGATTCTGGCTGACATTTTCTAGTATGTAATAGAAAAGTGAGAGCTAGAATCTGATTGGTTGCCATGGGCAACATTTCCACATTTCCTTTCCCGCAGCTTAGTAAATCTAGCCGCTGGAGTTGTGTTCTTCTGCCTGTTGGAAACGCTGTGGAGGTTTGACATCCCTGCTTCTGCTGATTATTGGGTGGCTGCGTCTCTGGTGACTGTACTTTCGGTGTGGCCCAAAGTGAGTCGGAAGGGACCTGTGGAGACACTGCTAGTCTAACCTGCAAACTCCTTGTTTTCAACTATATTGTGCTGATTTTTGTACATTACCAGGTCCCACTTTACTGATGCCATAATTTATTTTCTGCACCTGTTCCCTGAAGTTTTACCTGCCTAATCCAGTGTATTATCTATATGCGCATTTGAATACTCTTATGCTCTTTAATAGCTGAGGATCCTTCTGACCTGCCTTGCGCTGTTCTATTACAATTTAATGCTCTACTGACTTATACCAGAACATTTAAGGTCTCACTCACCTATCCGTGATTATTACGTCTTTTTCACATTTTGCTTCATGTACTATCCTATAAATGGTTCCAAAACTAGCAAAGTCTTCCCCTACCCAGACCCCATCCGGTTCCCTGCTCGGTTATCACCATCTCAAGGCAAATCCTCCTCCTCTGCTTCTAATGCTATACCTTTCAACAGAACCTTCACGTCTCAGGAAAATCTGCCTTTGGATCTTGACATTAACCCTGAATCTGAGGACCCCTTGACCGTTAAAGCTATGTACCAAATGCTAGCAACTCTCCGCTCTGACATCACCAACGAGCTCAAATCTTCTCTGCAGGAAATTTACTCCAGTATAAACGAAACTGCTACAATCACATAATGGTCTGATTGACGTCCATGACACGTTGCAAAAATAGGTGGACGTTCTTAAACATAAAATTATCTCAATATCAGGGGCATTTCGGAATTGATCTTTAACAGTGAATTAGCTGACTATACCATGTCTCTCTTTCACAAACTCCTGCCTGAGGCCTCTGACAATGAGCATCTAATTGACTGCAACCACAGGCTTAATAAGTCTAATATTCCCCTCCTTCTTCTCTGAGAGATACTCATATGCGGATTAATTTTTTTCACATCAAAGAAAATACTCTTTAAGCATCGTGGAACGCCGAGGATATAGACCTTTAAGGCGATCTAAAACTTTTACCAGATCTTTCTGCTGTGATTCTTTCCAAGAGAAAAGAATTCCAGAAGATTATTGTGGCCATTCATGCAAAAGGGATTCCTGACCAAGTTACTGGTACGCTACTCTGGATCTTTACATACAATTTAGTATGTGGACTCTGGCGTCTCTCTCCTTGCTACTTGGGACATCCCAGTTCAGTCAGTTCCTCCTCAACGTGCATCCCCGGTGCACCGTGACTGGACTTGGGTGGGAGTGTGAACTTTAGGGTGAGACCTGACCTTTCTAACCTGCTACTGTTACTTACTTGCACCTTCTAGTTATTTTTTTATGTTAATTACATGTGGTGTTGCTTATGTAGCCTTTTTAACCCTGCTCTACTTGTTTACATGTATATTTTAATTAGTCCAAGTGTGTGTTTTTGGGAGGGGGGTGTAGTACTTATGAACCTGGCTTTGACACCTGTCATATCAGCAGATTATCTGGTTCAGTAGTAGGATATAGAATATCTTGTTTGGTTAACTTTGCTATATGTGACTATTTCTCTTTCTTCTTGTTTATTATTGATTACACCTCGGAGGGCGGTTATTGCTAGTCCACCTCCTACCTTTTAGGTTGCCACGAAGTTCTTATGTGGCAACTACTGAAGCTCGATGTACAGGGCCTTTTTCAGTTCCACCATCCTTCTTTTTTTCTTATCACCCTTAGTCTTCTTCCCTTATTGTCCTTACATTTTCAGTACAGTTGGAGTCACCTCATTGCTGATGAGATTCTATTTATTTGACAATAAATACATTTAGTTGACATTACTTAGTGTATTTACTGGTTTATGTTTAAATGTTATACGTTAAATGTTAAAGGTTTGAATTCTCCCACTTACAGGCGTCTAGCCCTTTCCTCTTTTCACTTGGTCTGAGCTGATATAGTGGCTCTTCAGGAGACCAATTTCTCCTCTTGACAAACGTCTATTTTTTATAACCATAGGTAACCCAAGTCTTAAATGGATAATGGCCCTTTCAAAAAGAATGGCGTAGCTGTATTATTCCATTCAGCCATCGCATTTGAACTCTCTTCTCAGATTAGGGACAAAAATGGACATTATTTGATTTTATTAGGTCGCTTGAAGGAGAGATGGGTCACTATAATCTATTTGTATGCTCCCAATACACATCAAGGGGCGTATTCAGAGAACACGGCCGGAGCAAGGAAACTCCCAACAACCCCGACACTCCACTCTCCGGGACGTGCTGTCGGTGATTTACGAGTCCCTAGACCACTCTGTTCGTTCCGTGTGCGCTTACGTGCTATATGTGCTCCGTCCGTGCGATTCTTGATAACCGTGCCTCCATGCGTTCATTTAAATGCCTTCCCCCACCCACTTTTATGTAAATTTTTCTGTGCGTCAGACTGCCATGCGTATGTCTCTAAGTGCGATTCACATGTACGTCCGTTAGGCACTTACGTGCGTATAGTCAACGTAAACTACATTAATAAAATTATTACGCATGTGCAGTTAATCCAATCCTAAAAGTACGCACGGAACTCCCCTCAAAAACGGATCTCTGAATACGGCCCCAAATCCCTTTTCTCCGTTCTAGATATTAAAAGAGGTAACTTGATTATTTTAGGAGACTTTCATCTTGCTCTAGATACTAAACTAGTTAAGTCTCTAACTCCCACTCAGAGGCCTCAGGCTTCTGAAGCTACTTTCCGCTGATTTCGCCAATTTCTCTTAGAGTTTGACTTGACATAAAAGATGTCACTTTCTTTTCTGCACCCCATAGCACCTATTTACATACTGATCATATTTTAACTGACAAATGGACTTTTACAATGCTCGTCTGGATCTTTCATTCTCCCTAGAGTTTGATCTGATAATTCCCCGATACTGTGGATATGGGACATACATGTAGCGAAGCCCCCACACTATCTTCTTACTGATTTAGAAGCCCAAACTGAGCTTACTGCAGCTCTTAATGAACACTTACATCATAATGCTCCCTCTCACACTTCTCCTATCACTCACTGGTATGCTCAAAAAGCAGTTTTAAGGGGTTTCACCATTAAAATTGTCTCAATCCTTAAACGTAGGAATCTCTCAATCCACACTAATTTGTCATCTAAAGTAACCCAATTGGAAATGTTACACAAACAAAGCCCCTACCCCTCAATTAAAGCTGAGCTAGATGTTGCTCACTCTGAACTATTAAACTGGTTACAAATTCGGACAAAGCTGGTTATCACTAGGTTTCAACAGAAATTTTACTCATCAGGGAACAGTGCGGGAAGATTGTTGGCATGCAAATTGAGGGCTAGACAGTTACAGTCTAGGATTAAATATATAGTTAATGGCTAAGGCACTAAAGTTATGAATCCTGCTGACATTGCCGATCAATTTGCTGACAACTATTCGCATTTATATAATCTTCAGTTTGACAGTTTCATCACACAGCACAATTATCTAACAATACCTTCCTTGAGCATGTATTCCTATATAATACCTTCCTTGAGCATGTATCCTTCCTTCCTATATAATACCTTCCTTGAGGATGTATTTTTGCCAAGGCTTTCTGGGGAGAATCTTCTATCCCTGAATTTACTGTGAATGGTGTCCGAGGTTGTGGCTGATATTGAAGCTCTATCCACAGGGAAAGCCCCTGGTCCAGATGGCTTTGTTAATGAATTTTATGCCCACTATTTATGCCCACTTTTTCATGCCCAATTTTATGCCCACATTAGCACCTGTTTTGACTGATTTATTTAATCTTATTTCTGAGGGAGGATCATTTCCAGCTGAGATGCTTGAGTCACAAGTCATTACTATTCTGAAACCGGAAAAGGACACATCGCTTTGTCAAAATAATCAGCCAATTGCTTTCTTAAATACAGATTAAATTTTTTTTGCTAAGCTGTTGGCAAACCACCTTTCACCTTTACTCCCAATTTTGGTTCACCCTGACCAGGTAGGATTTATTCCTAGTAGGTAAGCATCTGATGCAACTAGACAAGTTCTAGATATTGTTGATCTGTTGACGTCCGTGGGGGGTTCGGTGCTCCTTCTCTCGTCAGATTGTTGGTACTAGACATGGGTGTCGTATGTCCCCTCTTATTTTCACTCAGACTATGGAACCCCTAGCAGTTAAGATTCAAAAAGCCCAATTTTTCCACGGATTTCATTTTGCTAACACATCTCATAAGATCTGCTTATTTGCAGACGATGTGTTATTATTTATCTCTAACCCTGAGTCTTCACTCACAACTTTGCCTTTTATCTTAAAACTATTTAGTAGTGCCTTCTTGTATAAACTAAACATCTCCAAAACAGAAGCCCTTCCGATAAATGTCCCTCCTCCCCTCCTAAATAAACTTAAATCTCTTTATTCATATGTTTGTAAATCCATAGCGTTATCCTTTTTAGGGATACAAGTACCACCAGATTTTTAAGTAAATTATACTCTTCTAATCGCACAACTAGGAAAACATCCAGGTGGTTGGACGCAGCATGAGGTTTCTTGGATGGGTTGCATAGTAGTCTTCAAGATGACCATAATCCCTATGATTTTATATTTTTTTTTGTGCTATTCTCTATTTGCTTCCCTCTAAATTTTTCAATAAATTGCGTACTTTGATGATGGCATACGTCTGGCGACAGAGACCTCCCCAGATGGCTTACACTCGTATGCTGAGATCCAAACAATCAGGAAGAGTGGCTCTTCCTGACCTATCCCATTATCAAGAAGCTGCCAAATGGATAGGCTCACTCCGGAGTTCTCTCTCATGCACCTCTATCCGTCTGATGTCTCAAAGGATAAATGGTATGTCCTAGGCCATATTTTCTTGACAGCGGCTATTGATCAAGCCTGGATATCTCCCCTCCCGTCTTCCATTGACAAGATTATAGCTAAAATAAATACTGATTACAATATAGAGACTTTAGATGCTCCATATTCTACTAGGGCTACTTCTCCCTTAATCAGGCGGTTCTGCTGGGCTGAAAATATGGCTCAAATGAACCCTTTTGCTTCTGTAGACTCTCCTGTTGGTTGTGAGTCCACTGAGCTGTCTGAAATTTCTGATTCTGTACATTCTAACGATACTGTGTTTTTTGGTGAGCATCTTTCCAGTTAACCTGCCTTATTGTTTAATGTTCATTATCTTACAATGTACTATGTAATCTTGCATTAATGATCTTTGTAGCCTGTATATGTAATGATTTGTACATTTCCCTGCAATCGTATTTTGTCCCTTCCCCTTACTCCCTCCCCTCCTCTTCTTTTCTCTCTTTTCCCCTCTCTCTCCTCTATATTGTTTTGTTTTCTTCTTCTTTTTTTCTAACATTTGTGGTGAAATTAAAAGGGTTTTTTATATTAATCTGAGAGATTGTCTATCATTGTAACTTTAGGCATGTTTTTGTATTGTTGTTGAAATTTCTTCATAAAAATTCTAATGTTGGAAAAAAAAATACTATGATAAGCTATATAATTTTCCCTTGCCCTTAGATAAGAACAAAACACAGACAGTTGATTCATACGTGGCACAAACTGTATTTCCTCGTCCCAGAACGGGAACAACCCTTCTCTCATCTGGAATTGGTGGCAACAATCACTGCCATGCCCTCCAGAAAAAGCCCAGGCCCAGACAGGATTACTGCATCTTTGTACAAACTGTATAAAAGTCAAGTATCCCCAACCTTGTTACAGTCCTTAAATCAGGTTTCGGAATCTTGTAATTTTTCCTTCCAGGACTTTGAGGCCCATATTTCAATGATACCTAAGAAAGGTAAAGATCTGTCCCAGCATTTAAGTTATTATCCCATCTCTCTACTTAATGTAAATGTTAAGCTCTTAGCAAAAAAGACCCCATCCTTCCTGATCTCATCCACTACAACAGATTGCTTTGTTCCTGGCCGTGAAGCCAGGGACAATACCACTAAGCAAATCTATTTGATCCATCAGGCTCAGCACACTGTGATGCCTACATTTTTCTGCTCTCCACAGATACTGTGAAGGCATTTGACAAGCTAAACTGCTTTTTTAATCAGCAAATGCTGGCCCATTTGGGTCTAGGACCAGTTTTTCTTAGATACACTCCTTCAGCAACCAACAGAAAACCCATATTAGAATCTCACAAGGCTTCAGCAAAATAATACAAAGGAAAAGTAAATGATTACTGTCCGCTATTTAAGGGAGATGTAATTGGTAAATAAAATGGAAAGGAAGGAGGTGTGCATTTTACCATATAGGAATTGAGTCAAAAGTGTTACCATTGCCAGATTACAAAAAATATATAATGTAAAACACATTTAAATAAGCACAAGTGAATCCATACCTCTTTCAGCATTATGATATATTAAGCCACATTAATGTTAGACTGAGGCCACTGCTATTTCTAGGTACAATTTCAACTTTGTCACATATGGGGGTTATGTTGTGGTAGATGAAAGAAAAGAGTGCATACTTTTCTATATAGCTGAGATGATGGAGATCATAATGCAATACTAGCACTCACTAGATAGCTAAAAAAAATGGTGCAGGAAACCATTTGTACGTTTCATAATTTAATGTTCCTTTCTTTACAGTGTAATGAATGGTTGCATCCAAACAGTTTATTGTCAGTGCTGTAAAACATCCAGACTGCATGACAAAAGCATAATAAGTTTTAAATAATTAATAGTATGGATTTTTTACACTAGATGGCACACTTTCATTTTGGCACAGTTGGTTGATCTCTTGTGTAAGCAGTATGTGCTCTATCATACTACATTCTGTGCTTTCTGTATATATTATATACTTTATATAATTTGTCTATGATTAAGAAACACACCATTGTGGGGGGAGGGTGGTGGTTTATTCAATAGCCCATCACTGATTTCCATCTAAGCATTTAAATGAACACTCACCGTTATGTTATTCAAAGCACAAAACAAGCGAGTGGCAGGCATTAAATTATGCTACGTCAATATTCTGAGACACATTCTCAAATGATTATTTAATACATTCTCGGCTTAGCTGAAAAAAGGGCCAATATTGGCCTGGACAGTTTACAAAACATTAAGTAATTGGCGTAAACATCAAGATCATACCTCCCTCTCTCTACAGCCAGAGCATCTATTTCATCAAAGAAAAGAATAGCTGGTGAAACAGTCCTTGCTTTTCGGAATATCTAGGAAACAAAAAAGTAGAGAATGCATTAAAGTTTAAAAATGTATTTAAATTTTCAACAAAATACATATGAATAAAGCACAGGTCCCAGGATCAGAATGTCTTCATTTAACCACTGTAAGAAGCTTTCCATATAACAAAATATGAAGTGTAGGAGTGACATTAGTAATATGAAAGTTGAATTTAAACTGATAGATGGGACCGGATATAGACTTCTGACTCCTCTGTGCTCAGAGTTTCAATGTCAGATTTCTGCTGGATACAGCCCTCCATAAGGGAGTAGAGGCGAATCCTCCAACTTGTAAAGAATTCTGATACCTGACCAATAGTTTAAGCCATCTACACATAAAATGGGGACAGCGTGGAAGTCTGGATACAGCAGAGGTAGCTTAGCACACCCTTAAGCAGGGTACACACTGGGACTTTTCAGCAGACAATCTTTCCAATCGCTGAATCAAAACATTGTTTCAGCAGATATCTTAATAGTGTGTACTGTCCAAAGATTTCCTAATAGACACAGTACACACTTTCAAATTTCAAAAGCTATCTTTCCATGGTTAATCTGGCATATTAGGAGCTCCAAAAGATCAAATCGAAAGATCTAAAGGTTGTTGAGCATCTATGGACAGTACACGCTGGTAAGATATCTGGTGAAACGGTTTTCTGACTGTGTGATTAGAAAGATTATCTTTAGAAAAAGCCCCAGTGTGTATGGAGCCTTACTGTATATAGTGTAATAGATCTTCACATGGCTTCCTATCCTGCATCGTTCTTGTTAATACTCACAGTACAGAATCCTGGATCCAGGGCATTCAACTTCGTATTGGGAATGTGGGGCATGCATGGTCGCAAAACTAGTGATTGCAAAACACCACCTTTTACAGTCGTCTGTATCCAGTTCAATAATATTAATTAAAAATCAAAATCAATATTTGCTTTCGTCTAAGCTCAAAGAAGTGCCATATTAGCCCCATTTATATCTCACTTACAGCATGAAACAACATGTTGATTATAAAATGCTACAACAGTTTTTGAAAGAAATGCTATAACGCAAACCTTGTTTATGCCTTTAAAAAAATAGTTGACTTTTTAAGACTTTAATATGAATCATTTTAAGTTAATAAAATATTCCAATGTCTTAGAGAAAATTGCAGTAAAATGAATGCAATGTACTTAGATTAAAGAAACACCACAAACTAGTATGAATGTAATTACTTCTGGATTCCTTTTTGTGACAATAGTCTGGCAGTATTTCAGTACTGCACATAAAAGAAATGCGAGAGATCAAAACAACAACTATTTAAAAAGTCATAATTAGAAAGCTGTTTTAACAAAACATAACAAATGATCTTTTTTATTAGCTTTTAATTAATTTACATTTATATATCTGAACAAGAAACAGAAGACCAGGAAGAATTTACAATATATTAACCAAAAATATAACAACAACAAAACTAGCAAGCTAAAATTGAATGGAGAGTAATCATACAGTATGATGTATATATCTAATACTATACCTTCCAACTGTCCCGATCTTGGAGGAATATACCTATTTTCTTTCAGGGCTCTGTCCATTCATTGCTGTTCGGCACTCCTGAGTTTATTTTACGTTCCCTTACTATAACATAATGCCCTACTTAGAAATTTTCTTTTTTTTTCAGACTTTATTAACATCATTTTATTCTACAAATTATGTTTTACTTATACATTTTCGAAGGAAGTGGATTTTAGAGATATATTGGAGGTAGGAAAAGGTGCAGATGATAAAAGACAGTAATAGACAACAGTCTGTGGGACACTGAAGGGCATATTTAATGAAGCTTCTAAAGAGTAAAAGTTTTGCTCATAGCAACCAATCAAGTTGTAGTTTCAGACTTTCAAGACTAATAAAATGATAGGTAGAACATGATTGGTTGTGTTTATTTCTTTATCAAATATACTCCCGCACTATTTTGCAATCTGTAATTGTTAGCTATAATGGCAAGTTGAACTATAGAAATGATCTTGTCCTATATTTCTACACACATTATATACTATTTTACTGGTTTGTCTTGGCCTTCCCAGGTAATTCCACCAACACTGATGTTCTGTGATATGGGTATCACAAAGAATAATCAAAACATCTTAAGAATTGTGGCACAAAACCTCTCTTTGCTGCATGGCAAGTGCATAGATAATATCTTAATCTAAGTATCCGAAGCAGTCTTAAAAATGATTCATACTCATTAATTTGACATTAAAATGACACAAATGAAAACTAAAGAGAGATAGAAAAAAAATAGCGCACATATTTATATTACATGCATATTATAGTATAGTATACACATACCTCTCGAACAGCCCTTTCTGATTCTCCAACATATTTATTCATCAGCTCTGGGCCCTAAAATAAATAAAAGGTATGTTTAGTTTGCATTGCTCTAAAAGTTTGATTGTGTGCTAACTTTCAAGATAAATATAGAGTGGTCTTCATGGGGTTACACAAGTAAATTAGCCCTCACAACCTGTAAATGTACTTTTGCCCATCAGGGCCTGATAATTTATTGTAAAAAAGGTATTAAATAAGTTTTAATAAGTTTAAGTTTTCTTTGAGCTAAATTTGCGGGTGGATGGCTTATTGTCATCTGCAGCCTCTAGATGGTCAGGTAACTGCCATGAATGCTCCGCACTGCTGTTAGCTATAGTCCTGTAGGCAATTGGCGATATTACTATTGACCAACATTTTGCTGCCATCTCCAAATTCAGTGATCTTTACAGCTGCTTATGTGTCATTGGTTTCTGGTAATGTTATGTACAAGTGTAGTACCAACCAATCACAGAATCCTGGTCATAAGGCAAGCCAAGGCAGATACTCTGGCATCACATGAGTAACATGGTAAAGATATCTAGCCCTAGTTTTTGAGTAAACTTCAATGGCACTTACACTTACACTTACAGGGTGAGAGAAAACCATTATCTCTTTTTTTTTTCTCTATCACTATACCTTGTTTGACAAAAAATGGTTTATATAAGGGTGCACCTGATGATGCTAATGTAGGCCACAATGCATGGAGGTGACCTGCAGCAAGCTCAGTAAAAGTATTTTATATTAATTGTCCTGCTCAGTAAAAGCATCTATATGGTCCTCAGTATTATAAAATATTCTTATTTTAACATAAATAAAGAAATGCATAATCTGAAACAGTAAGGGATTCAGGCTTTAACATAGGTGCCTATGTAGCCCAGTTTCTAAATTTATTAAATATTACCAAGAAAAGGGAATGAGCCCACACACACACATTTATTTTAAAACATAACCAAACACTAGGCCCATATAATTTAGTGGTTGCAATCCCCGCTAAGAAAGCCTGATTTCCGAAATAGGGACATCCGAAAGTTCCTTTTTGGATGTCCCTATTTCGAATACCCTTTCAGTTTAGAAAATTTCTTTCATGATCGGCATACTCACCCATTTCAGAAATTCTACCCCTATGCTCTTAATTTTAGATCATAAGGCCCCCCTTTCTCAAGTGCCCCAGGCCCCCCGAAGGCTTACCATGGAAGGGGAGGGTCTTAGGTTAGGCTGTGGGAAAGGGAGGGTTAGGGTCAGGCTGTGGGAGATGGAGGGTTAGGGTCAGGCTGCGGGGAAGGGAGGGTTAGGTTTAGAGTAATGGAAGGGGAGGGTTAGGGTTAGGATTAGGGTAAGAGCTGGGGTAGTTTACAGCCTTACCTTTTGGAGCTCAGCGTTCGGTGCTCCGTGGATCGATTCCTATGCCTCATCAAGGCATATGCAATCAAAATGGCCCTATCGAAATAATTTAGTCACTTCCAGGAATGAACAGATACTCCCATTTAATTAGATAGTATTATTATAAAAACCATGGGCCTGATACAGAATTAGGTGCTTAAGGGAACTTACGCAATTTTCTTACGTAAGTACCCTTCACAAGTAACATTGATACATGCACACGCTAGATGTTATGTGTTGTAACTACTAAGAAGTTCCGTGGAAGGGGCCGGCCCTTTACTTCTACATGCCTGAACCCCGCCATACAGGTGGCACTAGGCATGGTAATGAAGGCCCAGAGGTTGAGAGCAGCAGTTCCGCACAGATCTGTGACTGTACAGACACAGATCCGTGTGGAGAAGTTAAGGTAGGGTTCTGGACACGTAAGTTTCGGGGCGTGTGTTCCCCTATTCTGTGCCGACTTACAGATCTCCGTGTGTATGAAAGTCGCATGCAGATCTGTATCAGGTCCCATGTTTTTATCTTTTTATTTATAAAGGCGGGGCAGCTCAACAACTAGACTGCATCAGTAAGAAAAACGACAAAAAAGTTGGCTGAAGAAGTGCACTTCTGTTCATCTTAATTTATAGATTAAAATAAATTACTTTAATGGGCCTGATTCAATTAGCCTCGCAGCCACGTATTTTGCCAATTTCTTTATTTTTATCTGCGCCTCATAGAGGCACGTTCAAAAATCAGGTAACAGGGCTGCTATTCTAACTGAATCAGGCCCAATATTTGTTTTGTTAAAAATAACCAGAATGTTTATTATTAGTAATTTTATATTAGAAGAAGTGCAAGCATTTCTTATAGTAATATGTACTGGCTATTCCGTTATTTTTATTGTACTTTTCCAGCAAAGACACTACAGGTTTATAATGTACTATAGAAGCTGTAACAAGCAGTTAAAACATCCATATGTCAGGCACATACAAATGGCTTTAGCTTGGCATTAGAAATGCAAATACTAATTTTGGATGTCAAGATAAAAATGAGTCATGAGCAGTTTTCCACAGCCAAACAAAACTTCCAAGTTATGCTTGTGGCTCAAGCTTAACAGGATGCAATCGTTTCACAAAAAGACTAATGCAATATGCACAATAAATTAGGGGCTATGTTTCATAGAAGAAGGAAAAAGTAACCAGGATACTTTACAGGTTTACAAATGCCCCTGCGAAGGACAGGGTCTCGTAGACATGTCTACCTTGTTTTATCCTGCCACTGGATCTGGTCGCCCCCCAGCCAGTGGCGGCAATATTGAACACTTATGGATTATAAAATATGTCTAGCACAGACCATCCCATCTCATTCCTATTCATTTAGATCTTGCATTTCGTTTTGTCTTTTTATCAATGTCTCACACATACAGGGTTTACAAAAATGTCAAAACATAGTTTCATGGTCAGAAAATATTTATGCAGCTGTTCTGTGTATCTGGCATGAGGTTGGAGTCTGCATCTTATCTTTTCCGTTATGCAGTGTTATTATTTATTATCCTAATCAGCTAAGAGTTCAAAATGAAAAAAGCTGCATTACTTTGGAAAGACTTTGATGGCTATCTTTTATATAGCACACAAAACAAAATTCTAAAGCCTCAAGAGATATGTTGAAGCTCTGTGGACAGTACCTCCCAACACATTTCACAAGGTCATATAAGACAAACGTTCCAGTGTGAGAGTCTGGAAGGAGCAGTTGTTATAAGATTTTGGAGATTATTTGTCAATGTTTACAGTAGAACAAGTAACAAGTAGCACATGCGCTGTAGAGGAGCTTGCAAGTTGCCCCACCTTAACCGAAGTTGCACCAATGGAGACAGTCATGCCACTAGATGTACACAGATAAAAAACATATTCCTCCAAAACTGCATCTTAAATATATATATATATTAGGTGAAACTTCTGTAACTTTAAATTCATATTAGAGAACGTTTTATTATCTCTTATAACTAAAGTAACATGCATCCTAGCTTTCCTATATAGCTACACATCTCCGTAACTCTATCTAGTTCTATAGAACGTCAATTAGTACACTCTGCAATCTTATTATTAAAACTTCAGTCTGCATAGATAACTTCCAGATGCAGAGCAATAAAAAAAGACCATTACAATTATCCTGACCTACGGACGCCCGTGCACTCCCTGCTGTCGGTAATAAATCTGAACACTTACGTGTCCAGATTCCTACCCTAACTTTTATGATCAGGTATCTGGCCTTATGGCCTCATAGCTGATCCTAACGGGGCTTCCTCCGCCTCGTCCCCTAATTAGCATGTCTATCTCCGCCTTGACGGCCGGCCGTTACGGCATCGTAAGAAGGTCGTGCAACCTTCAAAACAGGGGATTTACGTATGACATGTACGTAATTCCCCTGTCGGGCATTGCCCAGGATCTGGGCCAAGTATAAGAAGATACCTGCAGACAGTAAGCTGCAGGACCGGCTGCCAACACTGATATTAAAGCTTTCATCTAAAGTCAAACACAGAACTAACCGACAAAATAAAAGGTCTTAGGACATACAATAAAACTAATTTGCCAAATAGTGTTAAACAATGTCAATTATACGGCTTTCACATCACCACCTCTGAAATACCCGGGATTTTCTACCGGGGTTTTTCCTGCGTGAAATGCCGGGTCAAAATAAAAAAAAAGCAGCGTTATAAGTCCACAAAAACCTGGGAAATTCCCAGCTTTGACCCTTTCACATCTCCACTGAATTTCTCGGGTCTGTCCTGTCAAGCAACTATCAATCAGCCTAAGATGAGCTCTTATTGGCTGAAAAAAATTAAGGGGACTTCACTTTTTTAATAAAACTATGGAACTTTTAATAAAAGAGAACCTGAAAGGAGACAGACTGCATTTTTTAGTACTTACAGGCCTCCTTTCTGGTCAGTCTGCCTGCAGTTCCACTATCCGCCGCTAGGACCTTAGTACATGCATGTCTCCTTTCTGGTGCGCCCGCAGGTGGAGAAGAAAGGGGACATAAAAGTACTAAATTTATAGTGGCGAATAGTGGAACTGAGGGCAGACTGACCAGAAAGGAGGCCTATAAGTACTAAAAAAAAAATGCAGCCCGTGCAGCTCCCGGCTACAGATTCCCTGCGCGCAGCTCCCAGCTACAGATTTCTTTACTATTGCCATTGTAATAGTAAAGAAATCAGTTCAATAAGGTGTCTTTGTGAAGGACCCAGGTTGAAAAACAACCTGGGACCTTTCACATTGCCACCAGTCCCATGTGAGATCCGGGAAAAACACTTCTTTTTCTGGGGTCTGAATCCCAGGTCATTAGACCCATGTAGCTGAAAAAGGGACATTTCCCATCACCACCAAATACCAGAGTTTTTGCTTAGACCCGGGTTTTGGTGGTGATGTGAAAGGGGTTTTATACCGTATTCACACTGCCGCCCCGGCAAAAAGCCAGGATTTTTGACCCGGGTTATTGCTAGGGCACACATCAGCCCAGCAGGTCAGACCCCATTCACACTGCAGCTAAGACCTGGAAAATTCCCGGGTCAGGTCCGTTCACACTGAACGGGTCTGACCCAGGACGTTTTGGGCTCTATACTGCTATACTATTGTATACCCTATTTTACCCTATAGTCTATACTATTTACAACTACTCACCTCTCCTGCAAGGTCCCGCGATGATAATCCGGGTCTTCACAGGACTTCGCATTTGATGCATGAATGAAGTCTTGCACATGCACAGGACCTCCATTTCGGCACTTAGAGAATTTTAGGTCCTGGCATGAAAAAACACTGCGCATGCCAGACCTGGAGTCAGCTGCGTCGCATGGACAGGTAAGTCCTGTTTTCTATTTTTTTTTTTTTCCATTATGCTAATCATTTTTATATATTTAAAAAATGCATTTTTTTTTATTAAAAACATTTCTTTTATCTCGGGATTTTGGCTCAGTGTGAACGGGGTATTAGTAAGAAACTCAAATTGTACAGAAGTAATCTACACAGAACCAAGAAAACACTGGGGCATGTTTTTTTGTTTATAAGGATATATTTGAAGCCAATATGTGTAGAATTCAATCAATTTTAAGCTGGAAATGTCCTTTTTAAGCAACACGATTTTTCATTGATTCATGTTATAATGTTGAATTTAATCATTGTCTACTTGAACTAAATCCATGACTGATGCAGTGTCACTGAGATGTCGCAGTACCCGAACACAAAAGACAGTCAATCAGCAACACAGATACAGGGGCCCAGATGCACAGATAGTAACGCAAGGGGACTTACTCAAGCCGGTGTAAAACCTATCCATATGGATCTGCAAACGTATGGACGTAGATCCGTGAGGTAAACTTAAGATTGGGGTTATGGACACGTAAGTAACTTTGCATGTCAGAGGGGAGTGACGAGGAAGTTCACTCCCTTGTTCCGTGCGTAATCGCAGACCCTCGCATGTATGGAAAGCGTCTGAATCCGGTCCAGGATCACCAATCTCAGAAGTTCTGTCATTCTAAAAGGCTATAGCAGCATTACTAAGCAACTATTCAACTTATTCTATGTGGCCCAGCAAAGCACTATTCCACGATGATCCAACTAACTTTAATATAATTAACTTTCATGAGCAACAATAATGGACCTAAGATATAGAGAACCTTTGGCTAGGAAAATAAAACTTTAAATTATAGTAACAGAACTACAACATTCACTCACACCAATAAAGCATGTCTCAACACAAGCAAAGGCTAAACAAATCCTGTATGAATCATAGAGGAAGGAGATTTCAGAGGTCATACAAGTTTATTTAATTATCATTGCTATATCTGGACTGCTAAATACAATATACAATAAAACCTTTGTCTCTTCTTAGGAAAATAAAGTAGTTCATCCTGCCATGTAATGCAATAATATCCTCAGTGATTTCAATTTTGTTTGTGTAAATGCCACATTTCCCAGTAAATTGGATAAAGCATATGACCAATATTGGTGTAAATAATGTGGTTATTTAGATTTATACATTTCCTAAAAAAAATTATGACAAAATATACTACTGCTTCCATGTAAAGATAAAAGACCAGTAACACGTTATATTTTACCTTTTCATTTATTACTGGCTCAAAATTGCTATAGTGTAAAGAGTGCATACAGGAGAATACCGGTTCATTAAAAGCCTAATGTACCTTAACAGTCAAGAAATTTAATCCACTTTCATTGGCCAATGCCTTTGCAATCATGGTTTTGGAGCAACCTGGGGGTCCATAAAGCAGTATGCCTTTTGGCGGCTGTATCCCCATACGAGTAAAGGAGTCAGGGTGCTTCAGCGGCCACTCTACTGCCTGTTTTAGCTTTAGCTTAACGTTCTCCATTCCTCCGATATCAGACCAGGATACCTGAAAAGAAAATAACAATATGATTATGCTTATTATCCCTAGTGGTCCCATCAGACTTTCGGTAGTTCTTATTGAATAAGGGCTGGGACAGCCAATGATGCTTGGCGAACCTGAATGCAAAGAACTAAAATGTGTAATATTTTCTGCTACAGAAGATGACAGTGTAGGCAGTGTCAGATGTCTTCAACGACAGTAGCCAACACGGAGATTATAGGAGGAAAGAAACATTATATGCAACAAGTGATTTCTCCAGGTACTCTACTAAAAGAGTTTAGAGTCCACTGCTTAAGAAACGGAGAGTTTGGGATTTTTATGCAATTCTTTTTAAATATCAGTGTTCTACAAATCTAGTCCAAGGTGCATACGTGAACAGATATGTGACTGAATCCAGACTCCATGTAAGCACAACATGTACACAAGTAGGAAGCGAACGTGTCCCAAAAACGCTTCCAGTACGGATCTGGATCCTCAGGATCCAGGCTTCTATGCTGGAAATTTTTCCAACAGCGTGGAGGAACAGGTTGTCATGTGTCCTGTGTGTACGCATAGTGAGAGGGGAGGTATGGTAATCACACAGTAAGGGCTTGGTTATTTGCATTTTGTGCATGCACACATTGGAGCACTGCTATTGGAATGTATCTGTGAAATCCAACATTTTTTTCACAATGAGTTTACAACGGCCGGGCAGTAGAAAACACGAGATACAGAACTGTAGCGAGCAGGAAATTATATAGTGTAGACCTGCTTGATGCACACTGCACTCTAGACTTTTGATGTGTACCCATTCTAAGAGAGGTAAAGGTCATTTCATGGAGCAGCCTTCCCTCAGCTGCACAGAAGGCTGAATCTTTATGGGATCCAAAGACTGCTGTTTCAGTCTACCTCCAGAATTATGTCTAGCAGCCCAAAATGTATTGTTGTGCAAGCTTCTGCAGTTACAGTCTGAATCCAGTGTACTATCTTGCGGCTCATTCTAATTTTAGTTCAAGCATGTTGCAATTACAGTCTGCCTCCAGAGTTACATCTTGCAGCCAAGTCCACACTTAGTTAAAGCAATCTGCAGTCCAGTCGGCTTTCAGTGTTACCTTGCAACCCAATCAGCATACAGCACAAGCTTCCTGCAGCCTTGCCTGCCACCTGAATCACTCGTTGGGGTCATGACTGTATCCTGCATAGTCATCTGTGGTTCCTAGTGCTTTCCTAGAGTCATATCTCTTCCTGTGTGCGATCCTTGGAATTTCCTCTCGCACCAGTCAGCTGGCATCTGTCATGCACTGTAATCCCCAGCCTGACTCTGTGAACTTCAATTATCCAGTCTTTAACCAGCTAATGATCAAGACTTACATTAAGGATCCTAGCTTTCGATATTGTCCTTCTAACACCATAAACCATGCAAACTTGAGCCAGAGGCCCATGTTCCTTATCCTCTTTCATTCTATTACTACTTCTACTACTTCTGAACCCAATAACTTGCTGTTTGTTCACATGTACATCAACAAAAACAATTAATAGAATTTTCACTTGGTAATTTATATCTGGAAATCAGCTAGTGTACATATATTGAGCACAGAGCCCATGTCCTATAAAATCTCCAGCCATATGTGTTTTCGTGTGGTATTTTTAGACTAGGGTTTCATGTGTCAAACAGAATAGCGTGCACACTTCCACAAAGGAAACTTAATCCAACTTTTACCAAAAGGCAACACTTTGGGATCACCTGCTTATTTAACTAGCTTTAAGAGTCTTTCCTGAACAGGAGTTTACGGGAGAAAAATCTGCACGGATTAATTGCTCAGAAATGACTAGACACATAACAGCATCGCCAGATGTGCATACTGGAGAGCCAAAAGGTTTTAGTTTGCGGCATCCTATTACTGGAACCTGAAACGGTGCAGGAATACATTAATTTATTACAGAAAAGGAAATTACTTTCCCATTTCAGTCTGATAGTGAAGAGTGCATATTTCAGTCATTCTGTCCAGTGTGTGTGTGTAGGTTCCTGTTCTGAATGTATATAAATGTATAGCAATAAAATAGATTACTGACAACCAAATTATCATGAAAATAATATCATTTTACAATTTTACTATAACGTGCATGGAAATAACATTATTTATCATACAGCAGATGGCTCATTAAATTAACTGTAATATTGACTCGCTGAATGTAATAGGTTTGACAATTACAGATACCAGATGCAGAAGGTTCTGTAAATTAACCAACGTCACCTATGCTGTTGCTCACTGATACTGACACTGGAAATCAGGGGTCAAGCATGGTTTTAAATGACAGCTACTTACATTGGGTACATCCACAGCCACCTCTCTCATGGCACTGGGCCTGACATCATTCATCGCCTGGAGGAAATCGTTCAGAGTAATTACCACAGATCCGGCCACTTCACTGTCTGATGGGCTGCTTAGTTCTCCCAGTTTTCTCCGTAGAGCATTCAAGCCTGCAAAGGAAGTTCTTCATACGTGAGTTCTGCTATCACCACTAATACAAAACATCAAATTATTGCTTTAAAAATACAAAGCAAATCTGTATTTACTGACCCGTTATCATGTTTGTGGTACAAGGACTGCATTTTGTTATGACAATTAATGCCCTTTATGGATAGGTTACAGCCGAATAAAGAGTTGTCAGCAATAACAGAATCCATTCTTGCTATTGGTCAGCCTGATGTGAAGTGTAATGAACCAACTAAACTCAACAGCATATTGAGGTAAGTGCGTGGGACAGGCATACTTACTGGTATAGGGAATGTGTAATTCCCCTATTATATGTTGTAAAAAAAAGACAATAAATTGTATGCATTACAAATAATATACACATTACTCAGTGTTAAAGAAATATTCTGCTTTCATTATTTACTCTGATAAACACATATTAAATATTCTGGACAAATAAGGCTTCTGAGATCTGTTGAAAAAGTTTTCTTGCAAAATCTTTTCAATTGTATAAACACTCCTATGTCCAAATGTCTCTTTGAAACGATCATTCAAAACAATATATAAAAAAAAATGTGTGAATGCTTAACAGACAACTGTAACAGATATCATTTGATAAATCCTTTTAATGGACCAGATACACTTTGAATGCAAATAAAACTATACCATGTAGCATCTGGTGCCTACAGAGAAAGACACAAGAGCTATAAAAGGGCATGAACACCTGCCTCTACTCCCCAGGCTCTGAAACAGAATCACAAATATTTGCAATACAGACTTCCTGTAATGTGGCACATTCATAATGAACAGGATACGCTACAATATCAATAAAAAACATTCCAGGAGGCCAGCTGGAGAAGGAGAGAGCTAAAGGCAAAGGAAATGCTACAAATATCTTCTCTATTGTGACCGCAGATCATATTTTTAAGCTAATTATCTTAAGAATCCCAATGGCAATGGCAGACGAGTTGAAACAGTACACAGGTCATCATATTTACCAGATGAATGCAAATTATTAACAAGTCTTTGGTCACAAAATTAACCAATTTAAATTGTGGTATAATATATTATTCCTTTGTGTTAAAGGAGTTCATGGTGTTTCCTTAATGCCATTTTAGCCTAAACTAATATTAAACAAGATGCTGAGTAAAAACACAGAAGGTATTTCTTATTTAGCTTTTTTAAATGGGTGGTATGTATACGATATGATGATCAATACTCAGGTAATGGATTTTTATTTGTAATAAGCCTATGTAGCATGGAATATTATATTACAATCTGTATTTATTTGTGTGATGTAGAAAAATTAGTATTTTTTTTTTTTTATAACTCGTGCCTTTCTTTATGATGTATCATGCACACTAAACTATAATATGATAGTCATCAAAAATAGGCATATCATTTACTGTAAAAGCTATCCATAGGTTTGGCAAAGATATATAAATATATATAGTGCTCACATACCCCCTGCATCTACTGATTAAATTTGCTTTGTTGCTGGAGCTATAAATGCTTTTGAAGCATTAGTACACAATGATGTAGTGTATTACAGAAAGGAATATGGCACAGTAAAGGCATAACAAACTATGTATGTATGTATGTATGTATGTATGTATGTATGTATGTATGTATGTCATGGTTGCCTACTTTTGCAAATGAATATCAGGGAGATTGTATCAGGGAGATTGTAATAGCACTATCAAGGTGCTGCACCAAAGGGGTGTGTCCTGTGAATAGCTCCACCCATAGGTGTATCTAGCACTGCCAGGAAAACTATTTTACAATAAAAATGTCAGTATTTATTGATTATTAAATTGTCAGTGAATACTTTCATTACTATCTTTATAGAAAAGCTAAAAGTGACGCTGCAGCTAATTAACAAGATTCTTTCATTACATCTTGGCCTCCATGGAATTGGTCATCTTCATAGACCTCAATGGATGAAATTAGAATCAGGGAGATTACCAAACACTTCAGGGAGTCAGAGAGATCACCCAATCTTCAGGGAGTCTCCCTGATATTCAGGGAGAGTTGGCAACTATGATGTATGTATGTATGTATGTATGTATGTATGTATTTATGTATGCATTCCTGACACCTTAAATAACACTGGCAATCCTCCATGGGTCATTCTATGTATAAGACTAATGAAGTGCCCAAGTGTACTGCCCAATGTTAAATAGAAGCCATTGTGTTGCTTGGGATGCTGGAGAGAGTGAACCACTCCAAATAGGAAGAAACAGAATAGAAATAGAAGCCATTGTGTTTCTTATGCCGCTGGAGAGTGGACCACACCAAAAAGGAAGAAACAGTCCTCCTACCCTATGGCTATCTGAAGCTTCTTGCGCTTCAGATGGCCATAGGATTGGTCACATATCAACATTACAAAACTCATCAGCTACAGACTTTTTAAAAATCTAACTACTCACTATGGGCCGTATTCAGAGATCCGCTTTTACATGGAGTTGCGTGCGTATTTTGAGGTACGTTTTAACTGCTCATGTGTAGCAACTTTATTTACGTAAGTTACGCTGAATATACGCACATAAGTGCTTTAGGCACGGACACGTGAATCGCTCTTGGGGACATGCGTGCAGATGGGCGGCGTAGAAATACGTACTTGAAAATTTACATGAAAGTGGGTGGGGGCATTTAAATGAACGCTTGAGGGTGCGGCTAAAAAGAATCACACGCACGAAAGATATATACGCACGTAAGTACACACTTAAAGATCAGAGTGGTCTGTCGTCTACGATTGCGCGGCCGGCAGAGTGTTGTGGGTGTTGCCTTGCTACGTGCATGCATATAATTGCGTACTTTAAAAAAACCGGATCTCTAAATACGGCCCTATATATCTCACCAGACATCCTGCAGATACCCATGGCTATAAAGCCCAGTATATGAATGTTCACATATAACTACTTGACTTATGTTTTATTATTCCAGTCATAACACTAATAAATGTTCCTGGATGCAGCAACTCAAAGAAAATGTGGTTTTCACAATTTACTTATTCAGCAGCTATAAGGTTAATGGAGCGGTTACGCCTGCCTGGCTGTACATGTGATATTACATTTGTATGGGATATTTTAGTATTTAGATCATATTTCTCTTCCCTCTTCAGTACCCCATAATGAATGAAACAGTACAGCACACGTCTGGACGAGGGTATTCTTGCATAACAAAGGCATGTTCAGAAACAATTTAGTAAATGAATAATGCTGTTACATATTGGGTACAACTTCTTTTATAACTTTATGAGGATGATGACGATATTATCTATTCAGTGACATTAGACTTATACATTTAAATTAGTGAAATTTCCCTAAGAAGTTTTATACCCACTAATGAATGTATATACTGTGTGTATAT
>WWET01001075.1:20179-45182 GCA_011038615.1 Limnodynastes dumerilii | reverse complement strand
TAAAGATACCTTTGACAAAGTGACTTCCAAATAGCTATACATCCTCTTCACACTGGCCCAGGTTGTCATCTCACGCAAACGCAGCTCCACCACCGTTGAAAGGCTGGATAACATTGGTTAACAAGACCTTAACTCATGAGAAATTTGAATATCTGACTAGAAAGGCTCTACATAAATTTCACAAAATATGAGATCCATGGTTGGACTCTATGTATTATACTGGTATAACCCCTTATGTTCCACAATTCGGTGCAACAGCTTTGGACCTATATTGATGAATAACTAAACATTGTTTACAAAGCTGGGGCACTTGATATCCCTACAATAGTAACATTATATTTGTAACATTGACTATATATTAGTATTGTAATTTGGAAGTAATATTTAAGAGATAAGATTGTTCCGTTGAGGATTTTTTTCCCCCTTTTTCTGGGGGTGGGTTGTTATATTATTATATGTTATGATAAAATCTAAATAAAAAAAATATTTGATAAAAAAAAGGCAGTAGACTTTTATACCACCATTATAAAAGTAAACAATATAAGCTGTGTTTGGTGGAACTTGAGGGTTCTCCAAATACCCAGCGTTAAAGGAGACAACACAAGACAATCCTTAATCAACTGTAATATTTAATAAAGTATTAAGCAAAATACATGAGTAATACTTAGTTAGGACTGGTAGTTATTGCTTGATAATATTCGTCTAAGATTCAGGAGGCCCTATCTCAATTGTTGTTCAGCTGGACAGTTTAAAACGGACGCTTCTGCACTTAGTCAGCAACAGAGCCGATACTTCCTACCTTATTAGGCTATAAACATGTTTGAAGCAAGTTAATTGGTACTGTTTATCAAATTTTTACATTCCACATATGTGCAGTATAGGCTAGCATTACACAATGTTAGTATCACGTACCCTCTGCTCCTACCAAGATACTTTATCGCCATGTTTTGGTCTTGAACATCTTGTTGTACACAGTATTAATAACACATTTGCATAAAAGTGCATAAAAAAATGGAGATTAGCAGCCATCTTAGACAGCCCGGACACATAAGCCATGGAAAGCAAGCATTCCAAAAGTATAACTGAGATTTAAAAAAATTAAATCTTTAGGTGAAGTAAAAATATAAATTGAGGTGATCTTTAAAAATTCAAAAATAAAAGGAATGAGGGAGAGATCAATAATTTCTCGATATAACAATCATACAAAATTAAAAATAAAGGAAAAAGAAAACCCTTTCAATTGTAAAAATCAGAGCCATCTTACTTTCTGAATTTGTGTTATTTATTGGCACAATGAGGAGAATACATCTAATCCACATTTATGGTTAGCCACTCCAGCAAGTTTAAAAAAACAAAAAAAAAACAAAAAACACAACACAAAGAAATGTAAAATAAAGGGATTTATCATAAATATATACATGCAATACCAGCTATGTTATATACTTGCTGAAATATAGTTCCCACCCTAGGTATGTGGGGTGAAAACAGAAGGAACATTCTAGGAAAATTAAATCTACATACTGCCCCAAGACACTTTCAATAAATTGGTCATAACAATAATAATATGGGGCCTGATCCAGATCTCTGTGCGTGTTCGGTACGCTCAAAGGTCTGAAAGTCCACACAAGAATGGGAAGCCCAACTTTTGCATTCATATGTATGGAAACGCCTTGTGGGGCAGATCTCTTTCGTAACACCTGGTACGTGTAGTGCCCAAAAAACACTGTGTCGGACGGAGAATTGGATTGGTCCCAAAGTTCATAACAACAATGAAAGTAAAAGCTCTTTTTAAAAAGTTTTTGAATTAGAAATGTGAATCAAAATAGAGTGTGCAGGTGGCAGATTTCAGAAATATTGTAAGCAAAAAGCAGTATGGATGTTCAAATTAGGGACCATCAACCCACATGTTTAAAAGAGACAATATAACTAAATAATATCATGGGTCATGGCTATGGGGCTGGATCCAGTCTTAAGTAAGTGTTTGAAGTGAGTTACATCTGGGTTAAACCATGTTGATTGCAGGAGAGTCATATTTCACCTGTTGCAAACAGTATTAGAGTTGAAAAGTCTAAATAACAGTGTGATAGTAAAGCTGGTCAGTATCTGTGTGCAGTAAGCAATTCAAAAATATATCCCTGCATGCAAAGAATACAATTAACTTGACTCCCCTGCAATCAACACGGTTTAGCCCAGGAGTAACTAAATTCAAGCACTTACTCAAATCTGGTTCTCAAATACATACAATCCAGATTTCTGCACTGCCCCCAATTTTCTGTGGTGATGGTGCTATTATCTCAAGGTTGGGGTGAGCAGCCATAACACAGTAAAGGGGTGGCCTCCCCTCACCCATACAGAAATAAGGACGCAGCTCCGACCAAAGAGGTAGCGGAGGTCTGGATCTGGTCCATGATCAATATCAATGGCAATAAACTCACTACCCAACACAACCTACAGAATCGCAAAAACGCGGGTGGTGAAGAGCCAGAAAGGAACAGCCTAGGGGCACAACAGATGCAAAACACTAAGAACCCCTAAATATTGGACAAGGGTAGGGGAGAGAAGTAACGCACATCTAGCTGCAGGAGGAAGCCTTAGTGGCACAGTGGAGTACAGTGAAAGTGACAAAGTTCATGGTTAACACAGGCTACATACTACATGATAGTCAGGGCGATCTGCTGAGTGTATGGTAAGGACCAATTTGTAGAAGTGCAAACAAAATGATTCCAATAAGCAGAGACTCAATAATCAATATGACTGCTACTCTGAATGTGTGGCTATTATACAATGTCAACACTTATCAAAGCGTTATGTTATTTATACCAGACATTAAAAAATATAACCATCTGGGTGAGGAGTTTTGAGAGCAAGTATATTAACATATAAATATTGTTACAAACATAATGCATAGCAGTCACATAAAATCTAAGGAATCTATAGAACAAAACAACTCACCTGCCTCCTTGCACAGTGCTGCCAAATCTGCCCCCACATAACCATGTGCACGGTCTGATAGTTGCATCAGTTCCTCCCTTGTCAGCTTATGTGAGACTTTCACAAGTATCCGCTGGAGGATGTCCAGACGTCCCTGAGCATTGGGGACACCAATTTCAATTTCCTTGTCAAAACGTCCAGGACGACGTAAAGCGGGGTCCAGGGAATGAGGGCGATTGGTTGCACCAAGCACTAGCAGCTGACCCTGGCTTTCTTCCTAAGATACAAACATTATAAAAGGTCAACTATCTATTGGAGCAGTTAAAGGTTATTATCCCTCCTCACCATCAGCAATGGCTATATAGTGGACATTGGGAAGAAATAAGATTGAAATTATTACTATTTGGGAAATGTAAATATATATAAGGCACCCCATGGAGGAAAATAAAATAGAGATAAATCTTTAGGTTGAATAGAAATGGGTTTGGGATGGGGAACAATGTATTCTGTATACAGAATGTTGATGGAAGCTCCTTTGGATATAGGAGCTAGACATGAACGAGAATGGGAGAGAGACCTGGGCCCTCCCCCAGAGGAGGACGTATGGGAGACTATACGATAGCAGGTTGCTACCTGCTCCATCTCCACAAGCAGTAAGGAGAACACGTATAAGGTCTACTTTAGGTGATACTACACTCCAGATAGACTGGTCCAAATGTACGCAGATGGATCCCCTATGTGCTTGAGAGGCTGTGGACAGAGAAGAACATTACTACATATCTGGTGGACATGCCCCAAAATAACAACTTTCTGGGACAGAATGACTTCCTTCATTTCGTCCCTCTTGTTACTCCCGATTAGCAAGGATCCTTGGGTTTTTCTGCTGTGCTACCCTAAGGAGGACCTGGACAAACCTGCTCAAAAACTAACTAGCCATGTACTGGCAGCAGCTAGATGCTTAGTAGCCAAATGTTGGAAAAAGATAGAGCCCCCCTCGATGGCTGCCCTATGTCAGTCAATCTGGTATATGGCCCATATGGAGAGTATTACTCATTACCTACACGAAAAGGAAGATACATTTCTGATTATTTGGTTGCATTGGCTACTGCAACAGCAGCAACAACAAAACATCTTACTTTAAATGAGCCCCCCTCTCCCTGTGTTTCCTGTGCTTCCTAACATCTCTCTCCCTCCCCACTTCAACCAGGTGATGACCATTCCCTCTCCCCTCCCTCACTTCCCTTGTTTTTCTCAAGGAAATAAATGAAGTATCTCACTTTTGACTCCTTAAGAATGTTTACTGCTACTCTGCCAGTGTAGTACACTTAATTCATCCTGTATTGAGACAATTGTACTCCTAATGTTTTTATTTGCTACTTAATAAAACAGAGTTTAAAAAAAAAAAAAAGAAAAAAAATGTGTTTGCTACATTAAATTAATAATGACATTGGGTCGGATCCAGAACTACGGCCGGTAACCTACTTACGCATGTAAGAGGGCGTTACGGACAGACCGCTAATCCACAAGTGTGACTTAAGGTTGCCTTATGGCAACACTTTTTACGAATGAGAGAGGGGAGTGACAGGAGGAGTTCACTCCCCTCTCGCGTTCGTTCGGACAGACAGATACCCGCGCAAACAGAAAGCATTCGGGAGTCTGGATCCAGTCCATTATATTTCATTAAATTATATATGTTACAGAGAATCCTTAACAGTCCTTCAAAAACAGATATTAGTTGGCAATGTCTTGTCTTCCTTAAATGACTTCCCATTATGTGAAGCTGAAGGGATATATCTGTATGTTTGTTACATTTTAACAGTAACTTTACTTTTTCTTGATAGTGGGAAGATACTCTTTATAACATCTGAATATCATTTTAAAAGGTTAGGTAGCCATTATGTCTTTAATCAAGGAATTTAGAAGAGGATAAAATATCATTAGTGCCCATATAAAAAAGACCTATCCTAACAGCAGCGTATGTTTTTTGTAGACCTACCCAAGGCTGAAGCCTGCACAACTTACCGATCCAATACCATCCATCAGTGTGAGTAATGAGGCCACGACCCTTTTCTCCACCTCATTCTGTGCTCCTTCTCTTTTTGGACAAAGAGCATCTAACTCATCAATAAATATAATGGAAGGTCGACTATAAAGTGAAAAAAAAAAAGCATGTAAAGGAAATATCAAATTTTTCTTAAATATTTCTTACATGTGCAAGCAATCAAATGCCTCGTGCCCACATTTAGGACTAGTGGTGTCCTTATGTTTTATACATTTGTGTCTCATGGCTTTAATTATTTGAAACATTTTGAATTGTATTTGGAAATTGCCAAATTATATGCAGGTATGACTGACTGTACATGAAAATCTGGATAGTGAGACAGATCAAGAGTGGGCTCAAACAGTAAAAAAAAATAATAATAATAAGATAAGCAAATCTGCAAGGAACAAAAGAAAGATCATCTGCACATCTGTAAAACCATGTTGAACTTCAGGGAGAATATAAGGGTGATGTATCTTACGTCAGTTCTAAATTACATTTTAAAATTATAGCTGTGCTAAAAGCACATTTCAGCTTAGTTCCCCAGGTGCAGATTTGCTATTTTTTCTTTAGCTGGTGCTCCTAACTCGGGATCAACCTCAATATCTTTATGGGTTATACTCAAGGTATTAAATGACACTAAATGTTTGTTTACAGCTGCAAGTTAAGACCGTCCTTGTTTTGTATGGATTAAAGCTAATAAGAGTTCATTAAAGCTTAACATGTTCAAGGTTAAACATAATATATCAACCTTTTTACACTGTAAAACTCTGAATGTCAAAAAAATAAAACACTAGGCTGTAATATGAAGAGAAGCTGCAGTTATCCACATGTCCACCATGAAATAGTCCACATTTGTAACATTACCGTTGTGATGCATCTGCAAATATCTGACGCAGTCTTGCCTCTGATTCTCCATAATATCTGTATCGAAATGGGAGATGTATAAGTGCATATAGCAGCTTTATTTTTATTTTTTTAACATGAAGTTACTTTTCCAATAAATACTGTTTCATACCATGCAGTCAAATAAGCTTGCTACACATATTACAATCCAATTACGTATCAAAAATAGTTGAGGAAGTAACAAATATAACTAAACAATACATTTAAATATACATAGTAATATGAATTGGCACGCTGAATGGACTTAAGTGTTGCCCAATGGAATTGAGAAACTCAAGTTTATCCTATTCTACATTTGCACATAATGCTAGGTTAGGAAAACACAAGAATCATGTATGAAAATATGTATTATTATTTAGTAAGGGCATCTCACGTCCTACTCTAAAAAATCTTAAATCTCACCTCAACTTTTTTGCAGCCAGATAGTTTGGCTGTTGTTGGAAGTTTTACTATATGTGGCATAAAACACCACTAAAGGCAATACAATGAAAATTCCACTCATAGGCACTGCAGAGAATAAAATAAAGTATTATGTAAGTAGTAAGCTTACCTCCTTGCATTCCAAGGGCAATGAAATAAGCAGAAAACTCCCCCATGATATGCTGTACATGATTGTAACTATCTTATATATAACGTTTATTGGTCTGTCTATTTGTTTGTCTGTATGTACAGTTATGTGTTCAGACAACCCTGCACCGATTAGGATGAAACCGATGTGAGGTTTTCCAATTGGATGCTGGCCAGGTTTTAGGGAGGTTATGGTCCCGATTGGACCTCATTAGTGTACACTGGGAAAATCATTGACCCAAGAAGCTTGTTCTGGGTATTCCAACGGATGAATTTGGTAGTTACTTATTTTATTATTATCGTTTATTTATAAGGCGCCACAAGGTGTCCGCAGCGCAGTACAAAATACAACACAGACATACAGGGTTGGGATGGACAGCATAGTATATATTAAATACAATATGAAAAATAAAAATATCACAAAAATACAATAAGTGAAGCAGCACAGAACGCAAGGCAAAATGTGAGATGTCAAGCTTGGAATATCAGGGAGCAGCGGATAGAGCGCAGTGAGAGGCTGAGAGGGAGTCACCATGTGGGAATGGGGTAAAAGGGTAGCAGAGGGGCACAAGAGGGTACGAAGTGAGGGGGGAGTGGTGGAGCAAAGAACGACACTAGGATGAAGTGCCCTGCTCACGTGAGCTAACACTATGTGGGAGGGAAGAACTTACAGAAGACATAAGGAGGGCAGTTCACAGAGTGGCAACATTCTATATACACATACACACACACATATACATCAACACACTTATATAGTAATAGGCCTTTCCCTGAATGAATTTGGATGAAATGACATCCCAATTTAGGAGGGATTGTCCTGATTTGCAAGCTGCAAAAGGGATGGGGCTTATGGAAAAAAGGGTGTGATCTGAATAAATAAGGTCAGTTATATGCAGAGTCTATATGGTCTAAAAGGGGGCAGAGCTTATTCTGAATGACGTTAATTGGCATTAACAAAAACTAGTACATATAGTCAAAATGCTAATTATTTTTAAAATGTTGACTGTTGCATCCAACTTATTGATAACCTAAGAATTTGAAGATTTAAACACGAGCAACACCAAACGCTTCTGCTGGTTTAATGATAACTGTAAACAAGTCCAGAGAAACAGCAATATCAGGAAGAAAGGTAGATACGTTTTCATGTTTATCGGTGCATTAAAAGAATGATTACTTCATATAACAGAAACTATCATTACTTTTGTCCGCTTCTGAAAAATCCTTGCTAATGACATGGACACGCTTCACTGTTTAAGACAAGGAATGTCAAATTACACCAAACATTTAGGGCACCTATGAAATCTTCTGCAAAAAATGTTTTGTTGTTACAATAGCCTGGCTATGGTTGTTTACCATTTAGTAACATTATGATGTATTACTTTACCAAACAGAGAAGCAGTCATGCACACATGAACAAGTATCAAACAGACAGGAATAAAAAGGGAATTAGTGTGCAGTAGATATTTAATACCAATAGATCATATGATAACATATAACCAAATCTGTCTGATGTTTCAGCAGGCAGGAGGATAAATGAAAGCAAAACAAATACCTGCTCCATTCAAATTGGCAAGTTTAGAATTTAATAGTATTCACTTTTAAGTCTTGATAAGTCTATTGGTGGCAGATCTCTGTAAATCAGACACAAAGCAAAGCGTTTCAAGATCAGAGTAAATCTTACTTGCTCATTATTTCTGGACCATTGATTACTGAAACATTAGCTCCAACTTCATTAGCGACTGCTCGTGCTATTAGTGTTTTGCCTGTACCAGGTGGCCCATAAAGGAGAATTCCACGTGGTGGAGGAATTCCTGCAAATGAAACAACAAATAAATCTTTAATAGTGCTACAGATGTATTGTAGTATGAGTAGTAAAAGCTACATATATAAAGTAACACCTACCAACCAAATTAATAAGCTGATACTATACTCAACATCCCACTGAAGTCTGTGTTCTGATGCATTAGCCAAACACATTGGGGCTGACCCAGAGTTGTAAGTAAAATGTGTCACCTATTGCAGTTTAACATGATTTTGCCAGATGATTTTTTGTACCTCGACTCTAAATTAGATTTGAAAAAAAGCTTATCTGTATTTATTTGCAGTAAGTAAAATCAGCAAGTATTTTTCCTGCTTACATAAAAATGTGATTCATTTGCACTTGTCACATTTCAACATGGATTGTCCAGCTGCAGATTTGCACTTTTTGGTGCAATTACACCTAACTTTGGATCAGACCCATTACCCCATATATCAATGAGGTGTCTCAACCAACACATCCTTACATCAGGTTTCATTTGATTAATGAAGGCTTATAATTTGAAAAAGGAGACGGCGCACTGTATATAAAAAAGATCTGACATAACCAAATTTATTCATCAGAGACTTTAATACGGTTTATTTACTCTGCAAAATATATGGGGCTGTTCAAAAGGGCTGATGGTACAAAACACCTTACACAATGGAGGGAAAAAAGTTAATTTACCATTCATAGGGGTGATATTGGATCATTTAGATTGGGAATGATGGTGTATACACATATACACACACACATATACCAAGGAATATCAAGTCCCTATGAATGTACCCAAATACTTTAATAAAAACTGAAGAGGGTCCCAACATTTTGTATGAACTTACCATAAGATTTAAATAGTTCAGGCTGCTTCAGTGGCAACTCTAAGGTTTCCCTGATCTCCTTTAATTGGTTATTTAAGCCACCAATCATGTCATAAGTAACTTTGTTTCTGATCTCATCTTCTGACTGAGAAAACGACTTTGGACTTTTGCATTTGATACGTGTTTGAGGAGAAATGTGATAAAATGTATCTGTGTTACTTTTGACTCCAGTGTGATGTAGAAATACTCCACCATTGTCACCGTTACCAGCTAGGACGCATACAGGATTCTGAGAAGTCTCCTGGCATGGTTCTCCTGGGCTCTCCTCTTCCACTAAAGCCTCCATGTCAGAAGAAGGAAATGAAACTCTACTGTCATCTAGTTTACATGGAGTACTTGTGACAGCTGCATCCGGTTGGTCCTCAATATTAAGTAGGCTGAGATGTAAAGACAAGTTCCCAGAACTTGTGTCTTTGGTGGACATTTCCGCAGTTGTATCATGTGTATCAGTGAGCAATAGTTCTTGTACTACATTATCAGGGCCATTTATTCTGGTCACTTGCAAGTTGCATGGACGCCCATAGAAACTGATGTTTAATAGGTTTCCAGGTAAAACTATCTTCCCATCTAGAATCAAAGTAGAAGACACAGAATAAACACATGGATTTAGGCAAAGCTATATATAAAATATATTTTTTTTAAATCTAACATGTACGTGTATATGTATACGAAGGAAAACAAACAAAATACATGGAAATTTAGGCTTTTCATTCTCATTAACAGTTCATAGGACAATGGAGTGATGGAAGAATAGGAGCTGTCTTATGCTTCGCTACTTAGGGCAACACTGCTGCACTTGCTGAAACACAGACAGTGACGTTTTATTACACTTCTATCTCACACAGTAACATCTTATCACATTATCAAACTGCAGAGCATTGTCACCCTCCTCATCAACTAACATACTGCTCAGCCACTTTCATCCACACTATGGCACATGTTCTCATTACAACCCACAAATTACATTATATTGCAGTGCTTAGGTCTTAGCATGTACTATAGTCTGTTTCCTACATATATATTAGAGGTAGAAATGTCTTTTGTTGTTACACTTTTCTGCTCTCTATGCCTTATTAGGCATTAATGACCAGATGTCATTGTCAGATTTCTCTGAATAAATACCTTTTTACTGCCATAATGTAAATAGATTAAAATACTATTAACAAGACTAATTTAAATAATAATAATAGGTTAAGCATAAAAAATTATATTGTACCAGTCATCCACAAGGCTCAATAAACCCTTTTCTATAAAGGTTAGATTTTTATCATGCATTCAGGGTCAGACTGCTGCAGTAGCTATAACGACCTGTTTACTAAAAACAGTAATAATCTCATTACCTTTCAAAAGGCAGAATATTTTCACTAACAAATATATCTAGGAAAAAATATTTAAAATCTGGAGGAACCAGGTTGATAAATAGGCATATATAAAACAATACTGCTAAATAGGCATATATAAAACAATACTGCTTCATCTTTGGAGGTGTTATTAATACAATATAACCTAAAGACTAAAATTTACATGGATGTTTTTGCAGTGCTTTCATATTCATATACATGCCACATTTTTATAAAATGTATTTATACAAATAGATAAATCAGCATTAAAAAAAGGTGACGGTGGAAGAAAAATGAAATTTATTGTTAATCACCATAAAGCCGTATACTCAAGGTATAAGACTGTGGTAGAGAAAACTAACAAAGGAGGGCAAATTCTCATTGCTAGAGGAAAGCTGCCTTACAAATCTGAAGAAACAAGATCCCCTCCTTATCCTCTATTTTGGAACCCCAACTTTTAGTAAGGGAGGACAAGGTCCTAATTCCAAAGTCATGGTGACTTTGGAATGCCACTTCCAAAGCCCACCTAGACACTGAGGGGAGCAGGGCAATGGATGGTGGTGGCAGCTATTTTGAAATCACCCGTTCACTCTTATGTAGATCTATTTCTTGCAGGTTGAGAGTGATTATTAGAGCCTGGCTCAAACACCTGCTGTCTGCTTACCTAGACACTCATTAAGGATTTCTCTGCCTACATATTGCAATAAGCAAACACTCTGCTTGATGCTTTTAGTGACTGATTTTGATTTTCCACACACCTTGAACTACATAATTTCTGTATATAATTTTGTTTTTATATCCATGCTTCTTAATTATGTCTGCATATAATTCCTTCTTTATCTCTGCCATTGAATCTTCTTCTTTTAAGTATTTATTACTGTAAATTCATTTCACCTACATACACATAACAGAACGTCGTTGGTGCATATCTTTTTCTCCCGATTACTTTTTAACTTACACCAACACTTATCAAAATGCTCTGAACAACGCCAATCAATACTACTTTAAAACTCTCATAACTACTCAGGCTTTTAACCCCAAACGCCTCTTTCTTACATTTAACTCCCTACTGAGCTCTCCTGTGCAAATGACACCAACTTTCATCAGTGCCCAAGATCTTGCATTGTACTTTAAGGACAAAGTCAGACAGGAATTGTTATCCTCCTCATCAACTAACATAATGCTTGAACCCTTTCTCATTACCGCCAAAACCCAGGTTTTGTAAAAAAATGTGGTGTATTTGGTGGTTATGTGAAAAGTTACATTTTGGTCGACCACAGGGGGACCAGAAAGGGGACCTACAAGTACTAAATTCATAGTGGTGCCAATACAAAGCAGAGGATTGGCACCTGTTCATTGCTTCTTCCAAAGTCAGCTTGAAAGTTGTGCTACTCAGCAATAGCAACAAGTTGTCATCAATACCACTCGCTGATGCTGCTGCAATAAAGGAAACAAATGGGAACATGGAATTCCTGCTGCAATGTAGTAAACATATAGGAACATACTCAGATATGCAGATATGCAGAGCACCAATGGCATATCTGTGGTGACTTAAAAGTAATTTCACAATCCTGCTGAGACTACAGCTTGGTTACTCAAAGTACTGCTGTGGCCGAACTTCACTGACCCCAGGAGTGAAAAATGCTGTTAGTGCCCCACTCATTGATCCAGAAAAATTCTATCTGCCTCCACTTAATATAAAAGCTGGGCCTTACGAAGAACTTTATCAAAGCACTGGAAAAAAGTGGGCTTGCCTTTGCCTACTTAAGAGAGAAATTCCCGAGGGTCAGTGAGGCAACGCTTAAAGAGGGGATCTTTGTTGGTCCTTAGATTAGAGAACTAATGCTTGATGTGCACTTTGATGACCTGCTTAACCCATATGAGAAAGTTGCATGGGAGGCTTTCCTTTTTTACAACCTCTTAGGCAACAATAAGACAGACAACTACCTAGAGCTAGTGAAAAATCTTTTAACATCTTGGGGTGTAACATTTCTCCACTTCTTGGACTCACACCTTGATATCTCCCCAGCCAATTTTGGGTCAGTCAGTGATGAATATGGCGAACAGTTCCACCAGGACATTTCTATTATGGAAAAGTGGCATCAAGGCAAGTGGAGTCCAAGTATGCTGCCTGTCTACTGCTGGACACTTAAGAGAGCTGTTACAGAGATAAGTCACAGTAGAAAATCATATGCATCAACATTTTAGGTGTTGCTAGTTGTGTACCATGCTGGTGTTGCTAATACATGTAATGTTGTAAACTTGAACTGTGGCTTATTCCAAATCCTTATGTACTAAGTAATTCTAAAACACTTGCTTGTATTCATCGCATAAAAAAAAAAAAAAATTGTTATCCAGTCATATAGCAATGCTCTCCTTATTTGACTACCCCATTTTAAAACAAACCCTCCCCCTACAGTCCATATTGCATGCAGCAGCTAGACTAATTTTCCTTGCAAAATGCTCTTCTAGAGCTGAACCCCTTTGTCAATCTCTACATTGGTTTTTTTGCTAACCTACAAAGCCATCAATAAGACTGCACCCACATACATATCATCATCTCAAGATATATCCCTGCTCGCTTTCTCATATCTTCACAGGACATAAAGCTCTTCTATACCCCAAACAAATTGCTCTGAGTTCCAGTTACAGGACTGCTCCCACTCTCTGGAATAACCTTCCTTGTCCATTAAGTCTGTCCTCTACTCTCCAAACTCTTAAGCACTCCCTTAAAACTAACCTCTTCATATAAGCTCTTCCAAATGGCCATTTACACGCACCAGAATTTTAAGGAGCATACAAGAAACTAAAAAGGACCCAACCTGTCACCCCATTCCACCAGAGGCGGGTTCTGTCATGACTAAAGAAGTGAGAGCAGAATAAAAAAAGGCCCTGAAGCTACACTCCATGTGTGCCGCTGTACTGAGAGAGTCAGTGCTGCACCCACTTACTCACTCAAAAAGTGGCAGCCTTTTTATAGAAATAAAAGGTAATCAAGAATCAAATAAATAAAAGCTAATATGCTAATAAGAGATCATAACCCATCTCCTTAAGAGTGTGTACACACTGGGGATTTTTCAAAAGATAATCTTTCCAATCACACAATAAAAAGACCGTTTCACCAGATATCTTACCAGTGTGTACTGTCCAAAGATGATCCAAAACCTTTTGAATGATCTATGATCTTTTGATGTGATCTTTTGGAGCTCCTAATATGCCAGATCAAAGATGAAAAGATATATTTTGCTTTTTGCACGTGTGTACTGTGTCTCTTAGGAGATCTTTGGACAGCACACACTGGTAAGATATCTGGTGAAAAGGTCTTTTGATTGTAAAGTTAATCTGCTGAAAAGCCCCAGTGTGTACCCTGCTTAAAGCACTGAGGGGGTTGGAGAGGGAAGGAGTTACTTCCTAACAGACAAAGGCCCAGCACCTCATCCAATTGATGATAGAGGTGTCCCCCAGATGGATGTAAGAGAAAGAATGGCTTCATTTACAACCAAAACACATCTGGTTGGAAACTCCATCTAGCACACATTGGACCGCAATTCATACCTAAGAAAGAATTAAGTGCAGACAGATCCGCCCCTAACTCACCCGTCCTGCCCCTAACCTGCCCTCCATTTTTAGGTAAGTTATGGCACTTATAAGTGCCATAGGGTTACCTGGTCTTACCTGCCTCCCCCCCTCCCACTTCTACCTAAACACTCCACGAGGAGTGTTATGCCCCTCTTTCTTACTAAACTACTCCATGCAGTCTTCAAAGACCACAAGGAGGCAATCTACCTATCTAACTGGCACGAAAATTGCGTAAATTACCTACGACACATGCGTATTAGGTCATTTTGCAAATCTCCGCACCTAAGATTCTTAGGTGTGAATACAGCCCATTGTGCTTACAACATTTCAGTGACTTTCAAGCTACTGAAGCTTCCATTTTACTGAAAGCAACAATAATGTGAGACATCGAAGTTAACAAAAAAAAATTCTTACCCATGAGCCTCAGTAGAAAGGCTGAGAGCTCCTCAATATTGACAGCACCAGCATCTTTCTCCCTGTGATGATGAATGGAAACAAAGCAACATGGTGAAAAAAAGGCCCATCATATATAATATGTACTGGCAAATGGTATCAATTAGGGTTTAGCAATCTAAATAGTAAACATTTTAACACATTTTTGTATGCTATAAGTATTTGATAAGGAGGGACCGGCCCAGGCCCCATAGCAAGAAAGTTGGGCCCAAGTCTGGATGTGGCAGGCACAGGAGCCCGTCTGGAATGTGTGCAGTGTTGCTGCCTGGAACTCATGGTTCAGCATAACAAATAATACTTTTCAGGTAAATAAGCGAAAAGTTCTATAAGTTAGAATCACAATAACAATGTATAAGTTACAATCACAATAACAATGAGTCAGCTCCAGACTCTCATTTTATGTGAGCAGATCCCTGAGCAAAAGTATTAGAGGTTCTGGAGACAAGTATCTCAATTTACCTCCACAAATCTACAGATAATGGCCCCGCTATTGCTAGAATAGGTGGTGCTGGGGAAAGATGGGAACCAGGCACAAATGACAAGGGGACATAAAAGATTGCGCTTGATGGTGTCTGTGGCAGCTAGGAAAAGTATTTTGCAAATGTGGGTTAAAGAGCCGCCGTCTATGCCTTTATTTCAAAATAAATCATTTTACGTATTCCGTATGGATTGGGTTGAAGCTTTATTGAGTAAAGAGTCACGCACCAAGAAGTTGTTTGAGATGTGGCAATGTTTATCAACATTCAATCTTCTGATATAAGAGCACAAATATATGCATGTTTCAGATACAGTAGTTGGTATGAAATTAGAGTTTTCATGAATGACCCACCCATAGTACTCACAATGGATAATGATTGCGCATTGAAGACCTCTGCTAAGGGGTAAAGAGGAAGAAAGGGGGCAACGGTGTCCACACTTTTTATCTATTTTTTTATTTTTATCATTGTCTCTTTTCATCTATTACATATCATGAGAAAACAATGAAATATGTATACAAAATTAGGTCAATTTTGTACCACAGTGTGTTTGCTTATGTAAATATCACTGATGTATCTTTTGCATACTTATTATCACCATTACTCCAACATAAAAAGTTGTTTTTTTTGTTTTGTTTTTTTAAGTATTAAGCTGCATTATGCAGTCAACCTTTTATACCACACCCACTTGGGAAGATAAACTTTCAACACCCAGAGCTGAGAGGGATTATATTACACAATGGCTAAAATGGAGTGTCATCCCTAAGACTGGAATAAAAAATAAATGCTAATGTTAGGATACAATGGATTCAAGCAGATATTATATTTTATCATTCTATTGATACAGCTCTTACTGCTCAAAAAAATAAAAAGGGAACACTAAAATAACACATCCTAGATCTGAATGAATGAAATATTCTTCTTAAATACTTTGTTCTTTACATAGTTGAATATGCTGACAACAAAATCACACAAAAATTATCAATGGAAATCAAATTTATTAACCCATGCAGGTCTGGATTTGGAGTCACCCTCAAAATTAAAGTGGAAAAACACACTACAGGCTGATCCAACTTTGATGTAATGTCCTTAAAACAAGTCAAAATGAGGCTCAGTAGTGTGTGTGGCCTCCACGTGTCTGTATGACCTCCCTACAGCGCCTGGGCATGCACCTGACGAGGTGGCGGATGGTCTCCTCTCCCAGACCTGGACTAAAGCATCCGCCAACTCCTGGACAGTCTGTGGTGCAACGTGGCCACACACATGTTGGTGTATTTGTAGAACAAGTTGTGCATTGACTAGTTAGTGTAATGACTTAACTGATTTTGTGGATGGAAACTGTGATAATGATGTTATGGTTTTTTTTTTTTACATCAACAGCACCTTAATTCCCTTCCACCATTTTATGCTTTTAACCAGTCATTTGACACTGATGTTAAAATGGTATAAAAATCACAAAGCTATAAAGCCAGGAATAAAAGCACAACAATAGAGAAATATGATTAAACATACACTATTAATAATAATAAATAGCGAGCACAAAGTATCTGCATAAAGAGAAAGATTTAACAAGCAAAACCATCAGCCTAAATTTGGTAAAAGAATTAGCAATTATTCCACTAGATGGTGCTATAAGCCTGAAGAGATTCTTTTTGAATATTGAGTTTGAGCTTTTAAAAATAGATTATTTTACTTATTTTCCTGTTTCCATATTAAACAAAATGTAACTTTTTTTTTACATATTCATATATGTAACCAGAAAGGCTGACAATATAAAATAATTGCCCATTTTCTGCAAGGGTGGCAGCTATTCATAATATAATCTGAATAAATTATAGAGGTGCCAGACTAATGCCCTTGGATTGTACACATTAAATTTGTTGTATGCTGTAGTTTGCCTATTGTATATGTTGTTACTGATGTTATATGCATATTATAGACATAAAAAATAAAGCAATATGGATGCTATAAGAACTGGGCTGCTTGTATTGGTATATAAAGCATACTGTGTTTTGCTGAAGCACATAGAAAGAACACAAAGCAAGCAATTGAAATTCCTCCAACACTTTATTTAGATAATGTTAAAATGTTTATGCAAATGAAACCCATATGTGAACATATTTATATAACTGCAATCATTTTCCTATAGTTGCCAAGTAGCCAACTGTTAAAGCATCTGTAAACATACATCCAAATATTTACAAACAAATTACCACAGTACTGCGTTTTTAGCTGCCTTTGCCTACAATTTCTAATGTACAGTTATTTACTATATGCTATCCATAGAGATAATAAGGAAAACGTATGGTAAAAGTCATACCCAATTGTAAGTTCTAATTCTTCTGCTTGTAACACAGGTCCTGTCAAAGGCTGAACATGGACTGTATCACCCGGCTTCACCTTGAGGGTTTTTTGAGCTGTTGAGTTTATTCCAACCTTCCCTGAAGGAAAACCACTGACAGGCCATGCAATGCATACCTGTAAAAAGCCCAAAAACACAATAATGACTTATATACCACTGCTAATCAGACACCACATAACAAACAATGATATCTGATGTCTTCACCTTCTTCCAAAATATAATAAATAAGCAGTGATCTAGCAATGTAAATTGCTACTTGGATTGCTTTATTTGAGTGATCTGACATTAAAGTGCAGGTACCAGAGAATAACTGATTAAGAGTATTTTTGAGTGTATTAACAAAGTGTGTAGCAATATATAAAGTATGTTATTACAGCATATTTGCACGTTTGATTTCTTGTAAGCACCAATACCAAGTCACAAGAAGTTTGCAGTTAAGCTGCATTGATCACCGCTCTGTAAAATGTGCTAGGACAGATCCAGACAATCCTTGTGCCTCTCTTTTCATGCAGTTGGATCCTAGTTATTCAGTTATTGTGTTTTGCACATGTGCACACATCCATACTACCACCGTATCCAGCCTTAAGAAAAATGACAATTCTCACAGGTGGACGGATTGCGATCGCAATTGTGCATAGCTTAGTATTACAATGTATATATAGACATACCAATATACTGCATACTGATCCAGACCTTTACACCGTCTCCATATAATGTTCACACAAACAGAACGTAAGATAGGGTATGTCTATTGGATGTCCGTCATGCGGCTATGGAGTGATTACAAGGTTGTCTGCACTTTTCGCTGTCCTGCAATTTCCACATGCATCCAATAATTGCAGATCCATGCACATAGAAATGAATTGCCTGGATTTGGTCCAGTATGCTGTAAAGGATTACTGCTGGGTGTGACAGCCCACAACAATCAAGTTATAACACGCTGAAAGGTAACAGGCAGCCCACCCATGTCCTCTCAGAACTGATTGTTGTTTGCCAATAGTAATGTAATGTGTAGTCCTAAGGATGACTTGAGGGTCACACCAATTGCACACTAAAGTGTTGCATCTTGCAGATGACGGATATTAAATTAAGTGTATTGACTTAATACCTCTTGTCTCCCATCTGTACTGGTAAGCAGAGCATGACATCCAATACACAAATTAGCTGATTTCATACTGTTCAGTCCGAGCTGTATAAACGAGCATCTGTAAGCCTTTGGCACTTTGTCTTCCACTAGAACAGTTACAGAACAAAAAAATAAAAGTAAAAGCACCAATAACTATGTGATGCTAGTAACACCACCCAAATATCTACGTTATAATTAATCAACATAACCAAAACTGTCAGGTACGTCGGAAGCAGTCATTCTCATTCCATGAGATACGCATGGTGGGTGGCCTTAGGCATTTAAATCATACAGTAAGGGCTGGGCTTAGCCCTTACGTATGATCCTCTATTCCACACACATGGAGAATCGTGCAGAATAGTTAAGGTTGCACCCGGGGCACAGACTGACTTTACACACATAGAAGAGCAGTGCTCTCCTAGGTGCAGTAGTGTGAATCAAAATGTTGTACGTTAGCCTTCATTGCGGAGGCTACGAACAGATTTTCTCAGCAAATCAGGATACGGCCCATAAACTTGTACTCTCTCTCTTTATAAAATGTAATTATCCAAAACATATGATGTTAATTTGGAAAGGCAGGAATATGTGACTTACCTGTGCTAATAGGTGTATTTCTTCCAAATTATGGAGAGCCCACACTCTGACTGCACTATCTTGCTAGGTAGGTTAGGGTATTAATGAATTATGGACTGGATCCATAATTAAGGAGCTTGAAATTAAGAGAGGAAAATTACTCCTGGGCAAAACCATGTTGATTGCAGGGGGAGTCAAGTTAATTGTATTCTTTACATGCAGGGATATATCTTTGAATTGCTTACTGCACACAGATACTGACCAGCGTTACGATCACACTGTTATTTAGACTTAAGCCAGGAAACATCACCTCTAGTCTCTAATATTGTTTGCAACAGAAGAAATATGACTCCCCTGCAATCCACATGGTTTAGCCCAGGAATAACTTTCCTTTCAGGCCCGGATGCACAATACAGTACATGTTGCACATATGGTCTTAAAATATCAATAGTAGCTACTATGCATGCGTAGTAACTATTTTACGTAATCTACGTATTGTTACGTTACTTAGAGTGCGTATATGCGGTCTTCAAAGACATACGGTGTTGTGAATCCAGGCCTTAATTTCAAGCACCTTCTTAAGTCTGAATCCAGCCCTATATTACTATCTTGTTTCAATAATGCGGGAAAGCTTAAATAGTATTTATTCAATATGTACAGTTATTCCTTATTTATAAGAAACAAAAGTTGACACTGTGCCTTAATCTGATAGGAGCACTAAAACTAATAGCCAAAAATATCACATAACAAAAGTACAAATAAGAGTCAGACAATAGATTGTTCCACATTGGACTTTATTTAAAAATTGAACCCTTTAAAAAATTAACAATACTTTGGCTTATTGTACTTACCCTTTCCCAAGTATAAAAAAATCCTGTACAAATAGCTATGCTGTATAATAGTATCTGCCTAGTTCAAAACCATCCTTTTCACCAATTATCAGTCTTGCTAATTTTATATAAAATATGATGTTGCATAACGCAGCGCACAGAATTAAAATAAATATTTAACGGGTTGTTATGAATTATACAGGTTTTTTTTCTACGTAGTTTTTTAAAGGATTTAAAAAACAACCACTTACTGTTTTAAACAACTCTTCATGCTCAGAATGTAAATACCATCCTTTAACTCCCCAACAGTCCTCAAAGACTTCGCTTATACCGCTTTCACATCACCCTCCCAGAAAAACCCGGTATTTTGTACCCGGGACTTTTCTGGGAGCAGTGCCGTGTGTTTCACACGGCACAGTGCCGTGTGTTTCTCATGACCGCGTTATAAGTCCACCAACAACCCGGGAAATTCCCGGGTCTGACCCATTCAGATCACCAGGAATTTCCCGGGTTTAAGTGGAATTTTAACGCTGAAGAGCATGCTGATGCTTGTAGTGCTACAATCATCAGCATGCTCAGCGGCCCTGACCCTAAAAACACTAAACATTTAATGCCCTAATGCCGTTACCACATTAGGGTCAATGCGATCACCGCAGGCTCCATTATGCGTCTTGCGGCAGGCTGAGATGATCCGATGCGCTCTCCGCTGTCCCTCCGGACGAAGATGAAGAAGCAGTGCCCGCCAGTGTCCTGAATACCCCTGGGCCGGTAAGGCTGTTAACTCTTTTCATTATTTTTTTTATTTTAAACAATTAGCTGTAATTTTTTTTTTTTTATTAGCGGTATTTAATGATTTTTTTTTTTTTACGCTACACGGTAGAAAAAGGTTTGTTTACTGTTGCCATAGCAACAGTAGACAAATCTGCACCAATCCGGAGGCAAAGTGAAAGACCGGGGTTGAAAACAACCCCTGGGTTGAACACGGGAAAAACCCTTCTCTTTTCCCGTGTTCAAGTCCCGGGCCTCTTGACCCGGTGCTGTTTCACATCACCACCAAAAACCCGGGTTTTTGCTGAAAAACCCGGGGTTTTTGGTGGTGATGTGAAAGGGGTATCAGTCAGTGGTTAGTAGAATGCTAAATCTAAAGGCTATAATACTTACAAATTAATCACGAACTTCTCCACAGTATTTTCTAGTATATAAACACATCACTTTCTCCAAGTTCGTAAGGCAAATCTCAGGCCTACATATCAAACTGCCCCTACCCTCTCAGTCAACTAGAAGCCACTTCTGCTGTATTTGAGCATACTCCCAAGAACAGGTTGATTCTTTCTTCACCCAGATTGGGAGATTTGGTAAAAACTGAACTCCTCATCAGACATAGTAGCAGGTGAGAAAAATGTAGTGGATATTGTACAGCCCCCCCCAACCCGATCATCAGGGCAGGATCTTATGCCTGCCTTTTGATTACAGTTGTCTATGTAGCTTACTAATACCAATTTCACATCACCAACAAAAACTCAGGTCGAGGCCTTAGACCCAGGTTTTTGTGGTAATGTGAAAAGTACCAGGGTCTTCTTAAACCTGGGAGAAAAGAAGGGTTTTTCCCAGGTATTACACAGGTAGGGGTGCAGTGTGAAAGGTGCATCCAAGGTTTATCAATCCGTGCCTCATCTAATGAAACCTGATTAGAAGGATTTATTTACTACTACGGAAAATCAATGACCAATTCCTCTTGGAAAATCTAAAGGTCTCTTTGGGACTCTACCACCTCAATGCAGATTCTGCATACCCCCTCTCTAAAATGTTCTACACATCTGCTAAATCTTTATAGGAGTAAAAAAAAAAAAAAAACTTCACATTTAACCTGGTTCTAGAATTAACCCCTGAACATCTACGTATAGCTAACATTAGACCAACAAATACTTTTAATCTTCTTCTATGCTGAATATTAAAAGCTGTGTCCACAGTCACTTGTAATATTATAGGGGATATATGGAAAGTGCAGTACTGTATACTGACAAAATATATGTCCTATTACATTCACCAATTATAATTAATATATTCATGTATATATAATATTGTTATTCACTAAAGACTCATGAATGCACAGCATAAATACGTATTTTGTCCATGTGTTACTGCTAGATATTTCATATTGCTCTTGGTTTAGACAGGAGCTATATCTAACTACAACCCGACCACGCAGGGACAACGGGCGTGCTGGGCCTTGTAGTACCACAGCATCTAAACAGCAACTCTCTATTGCGGAGAGCCTGTTAACGTTAGAGACAAGACGAGGGTGACAACTAGCATGCAAGGGGTTGCAGCATGATACATAGCTAAGTAGGGACATTACTACCTTTCTCTAAGAAGTCGGTAACTTTAAGTAGTGAGGGCTGGCTGCTGACAGCGGCGGTGTCCGGGCTGGGAGAGGCGGCCAGTGAGCTGGCCTTTCCCCTGCTCTTCTTCTTACTGGAAGACATGATGCTGTGTACTAACTACAAAGTCAGCGCTACTTGCTGCGCGAACCACGCGTGCTCAACAACTTCCTCACACACTATTCTCTACGACCGTAATCTACGATGTACAATCGCAGTGTACGGCTACGCCATGCCTTTATTCCATAATGAGCGACCTGTAGCTGAGTCAGTATTACAAAGATTACGTCATACGTCATTGTCCAGCCCGTCGTGTGTTATTGGCTGCTTTAATGATGAAGGAAGCTACAACCGCCATTTTTATGTATCCATTGAGTTGAATTGACAGGATTATATTATAGACGAAACAATATTTCGGCTTAGTGTATACTCCGGAACAGAAGAGTTAACAATCCTGCCATGTGTTAGTTTCTGAGTGGGCGCTGTAGCTGAGAAATGCAGTGAGGATGCCCATAACAGACATGGCGCCTGGCATGTTTACCGGCTGAATATGTTATACAACTTCTCATAAGTGACAGAGAGATGTTGCGGCTCGGAGGACGCTGGGTTTGGGGGTCGCTCACTCGCTCCACCAGGGCGTGGGGCCGCTCTCTCACCTTGGAATCTTCGACCGACGCCTGGCCCCAGGGCACAGTGGACCGGTTTGGTGGAGTGCGAGTACACCTGCAGCTGGCACAGCAGCCGGACGAAGTTACCTTCAAGGGATGGTTACAGGGCAAGTGTTGTGTGCCAAGCTCTGAGGACAGCTTTATTGTTACAGTGATTTCTCCGAACATTAATCTAGAAATAATTTAAGACTGTCTTCTCTCCTCATTCAGCGCTAAATGCCATATGGGTAGTAATAAATCAATCCATTTAAAGTTATGAACTTTTCATGTTTAAAAAGCCTCTGAAGTCTCAGAATGTCATGCCAACAAAAGATGGTGGTCATTAATAGTAAATACTGTAATGTAGTAGTTCACAACCTTTATGTAAAGACACGTAGGACAGGATCCTGACTTAATAGGATCTTGTGAGCTGAACTCTTTAGTATCATAAGTGCAAAGAGGAGAACACTACCTTTGTGCTTATGGTTTTCTGCTAGAAGGACCCTACCTTAACGTTTACGCAGCAACTAATGTTGCCAACTCTGAAACATAAAACAAGCAACTGTTATGTTAAAGAGAAGCCCAACCCAATCTGAAGAAGCCCAACACACACATTTTTTTTATATACCTCAATAAGACTGGATACATTTATTAATGCACTTATTTTGCACTTTTTAGGATTAATACGATCCCATGTCTTGTATGACGTTGTTCATAGTATCAATATTCACTTTACAAAATTACATACCCCTATCTGAATGAATATATATATCTCATCTGCAATACACACTAAATTAATCCTCCTCCTCCTTTCTTATTATTATGTTAAGCTTCCCTCTACTCTAGGTCACACTATTCTATTGTTTGCATTCGCACTTCATTCACACTCTATTTAAAACCTATTAACCCCATATTAACTTTCCTCCCTCCCATTCACACCTTATATACGTTACCTGGTCTTTATCTTCTTCCTGCTGCTCTGCCGACACGTTCAAAGGAAAAAAAAAAGCAAGCCCAAAAACCGCAACCTGCGGCAAGCAAAAAAGAATCTGCAACTGCAGAAAAAAACAAGCCCAATTCCGCTTGTTATAAGTGGACTTGGCAACTATGGCAGCGACCGCAAAATGAGGTTGGCGCGTAAATAAGTGATTGCACGTAAGTGCTTAGCCAAGCCCTTATTGTACAATTTAAAGAACGCCCCCCACCAAGCTGACATGCTTTAAGCATACCGTCTTCCACGCTGGACTAACTTCCAACAGACCTGTGCTGGGAGTTGGCAGCATGGGCCATTTAAGATTGTGGCCGTTTTCTGCATGCTCCGTGCGTTAAATAGCCGCAACTACTAAATCTGGATCCATTCCATCCTTACTACCCATATATACATTACATTTTATTTTAATCGTCTTTTTGCAATAGTTTTGTGGTATATCTTCTACATGTTCCATATGTATTCCAATATATTTTAATCTTTATGCCCTCTGCTACCTGGTATTGCATCTGGTAGAAATAGAAGTTGCTAACGTCTTACAACTGGGTCAGTAGAGTATTAGATAAAGAGGGAGCTGTAGACATAGCTTATCTAGATTTTAGCAAGGCTTTTGACACTGTGCCACATCGAAGACTGTTAAATAAGCTGAAACTTTAGGGTTGGACTTAAAGCTAGTTGCATGGATACAATCTTGGTTACAGGATAGACAACAAAGGGTTGTAGTAAATGGAATCTCTTCTGGGGATGGTAAGGTAACCAGTGGAGTACCCCAGGGTTCTGTACTTGGACCAGTGCTATTTAATATCTTTATAGGTGATATTCCCTGTGGTATTGAGGGGAAAATATGCCTTTTGGCAGATGACACCAAGATATGTAACCGGGTAGACACGCCAGGTGGGTTACAGAAAATGAGGGATGATCTAGGTAGACTGGAGGAATGGTCAAGAGTGTGGCAACTGCAGTTTAATGCCAAAAAATGCAAAATCATGCACTTAGGACATAAAAACCCAAATTACACTAGAATCTACAGAGGAGGAAAGGGATCTAGGAGTCATTATTTCCAGTAACTTGAAGGTAGCCAATCAATGTAACAAAGCAATGAAAAAGGCAAGTCAGATGCTTGG
>WWET01001074.1:425377-440979 GCA_011038615.1 Limnodynastes dumerilii | reverse complement strand
AACCTATAAAATTAAATGAGATCTGGAAAAGGCAATACATAATGGTGTTAGATGATAAAGTTACTATAATTTTGCTACTTTACTGTATCTGCACAATCTTACCCTCCGCAGATAAATCTTCATCACGTCCTGAACCAGTTGTTATTGATGTGATATTCTGTAAAAGACTGACCCCATCAACAAGTCAGTGACCTCATTCTATGATAATGTAGGGGAAGGGAAACTACTTGAAAAACACAGAGTGTGGTATTTACTGTAAGTGCAAAATTTAGAGCACCGACAGTAAACCTACCGACAAAGTGGTGATAGGGTTAAATGATCAGCATTATTCTAGAGGAGAGAGTGTGAACAGAGCGGAGGAGACAGCGTGGACAGAGAGAAGGAGAGAGTGTGAACAGAGTAGAGGAGAGAGTGGTAACAGAGGGGAGGAGAGAGCGGTAACAAAGGGGAGGAGAGAGCGGTAACAGAGGGGAGGAGAGAGCGGTAACAGAGCGGAGGAGAGAGCGGTAACAGAGCGGAGGAGAGAGCGGTAACAGAGTGGAGGAGAGAGCGGTAACAGAGCGGAGGAGAGAGCGGTAACAGAGCGGAGGAGAGAGCGGTAACAGAGCGGAGGAGAGAGCGGTAACAGAGCAGAGGAGAAAGCGGTAACAGAGCGAAAGGGGAGAGAGCGGTAACAGAGCGGAAGAAAGAGCGGTAACAGAGCGGAGGAGAAAGTGGTAACAGAGCGAAGGAGAAAGCGGTAACAGAGCGGAGGAGAGAGTGGTAACAGAGTGGAGGATAGAATGGTAATGGAGCGGAGGAGATAGTGGTAACAGAGCTAGAAAGTTGGGAAGGAAAAAAATGTTTTATATAATATTTCATTAGTGATACTGCCGACTAGATTGCCAAATGTTTTATTTTCGACAGTGTGCCACGTTCTGAGACTCTCCAAGTCTTAGTGTTCCATGTTCAGAAAACCCATGTCTTCTTGAGCCATGTTCTAAGAACCTCCAAGTCTTAGTGAGCCATGTTCTGAGAGCCCAGGTCTTAGTGTGCCATGTTCTAAGAACTCCAAGCCTTAGTGTGCCATGTTCTGAGAACCCAGGTCTTATTGTACCATGTTCTAAGAACTCCAAGCCTTAGTGTCCCATGTTCTGAGAGCCCAGGTCTTAGTGTGCCATGTTCTAAGAACCTCCAAGCCTTAGTGTGCCATGTTCTGAGAGCCCAGGTCTTAGTGTGCCATGTTCTAAGAACCTCCAAATCTTAGTGTGCCATGTTCTGAGAGCCCAGGTCTTAGTTTGCCATATTCCAAGAGCTCAAGTCTTAGTGGGCCATGTTCCCAGAGCCTAGGTCTTAGTGTGCCGTGTTCCTGGAGCACAGGTCTTAGTGTGTCATGTTCTGAGAGCCCATGTCTTAGTGTGCCATGTTCTGAGATCTCAGGTCTTAGTGCGCCATGTTCCGATAGCCCAGGTCTTAGTGTGCCATGTTCTAAGATACTTAAAATATGATATTAATGCCGTACAATTAAAACACATCTAAAATAATACCTTATTTTCTTTGCTTCATTAAATAGGAAGATATCCCCTAGCACGGTCCCAGCTTTTACAGAAAGACCATGTGGTTTCTGGAGCTTTTCCAGCATATTCTGGATTAGAGTAGATTTTCCAACTCCAGAATCACCTGCAAATATAAAACCGAATATCAAAACATGAGGAGTAGCCAGACGAACATAGAGAAATACTATTACACTGTCTAAAGACCACGCTTACGCATCCTACGTACAGAAATGGTACGTAGATAGCGTAAATAAGCTACTACACATGAGTAATAGCTCAATTCTTAAAACAACGTACGTAAAACGATAACTACGTAACTGTGAATCCGGACCTACAGATCTATTACACACCTCAATGTATTCTGCAGTACTATTGGTGGCTTAGAATGGAAGGGGTGTGATAGGCCCTGTTATGGGGTTTTCCAACACGAGAACTTTAGTATAAACCCCTCCCCCCATGAAATCCTATTTCCGCTTAAAGAATTTGTTCTAAAATTCAAGATTATTTTTAAAACAATGATTATATAAAGGTGATATAAAAAAGGCTGAATTTATGGCAGATTACTCAAACTTTAGGGGCCAGATTTACTAAGCTGCAGGATAGAAAAAGTGGAGATGTTGCCTATAGCAACCACTCAGATTCTAGCTCTTACTTTCCTATTACATACTAGAAAATGTCTGCTGCAATCTGGTTGCTATAGGGAACATCCCCACTTTTCCTTCCCCGCAGCTTAGTAAATTTGGCCGGTTCATTTTAGTTTAAGTTACCTGTAATAGGAAAGTGAGAACTAGAATCTGATTGGTTGCTATGGGCAATATCTCCACTTTCCCAAACCCGCAGCTTAGTAAATCTGGACCAAGCAGTTTAACAGTCAACAGAATAACCCAGTCCTCTCCTCTCCCAATACGACAGGGAACACTGGTCGCTCTCTCACCTGTAAGAAGGACTGGCTGCTTGTGTAGTAGGAGCAGACTAGCCAGGAAGGAATACTTCACACTGTCCGCAGTAGAGATATACTTGGGGAGAGCGCCCCCTTTGTCTTTCAACAGGCTCAAATCCGAGAATAAAAGGTTCTCTACAAGGGAAAAAAAAGAATGAGAGGTGAAGCTCCTTTATGGGCCTGAAGGCTGAAGCAATGAGGTAGTGATAAACATTACACAGGGAGAAGGAAATGCATTAGAGGGCAGGAGAAGGGAACGGGGGCTGAGGGAGTCAAGAGTAGGGTCAATTAGGTTACAGAGGGTGGAATAGGTCCCAGTAGTATTTAACTAGGGGGAGTTTATGGAGCTGTCCATGTGTATGATATTTCTGGCTGTCAGTATATAACGGCCCACTTGGTTACACCAGTTCCATTAGGCCCAGAATGGTCTATATTAGGTCTAAAGTGGAAAAATTATGTGACGTGACAAAATGATGTAAACCCCCTTCCACATATCCCTAGGACACAAATCCACAAATGTGATTTGCATACTCACCCATTCTTTTTCAGAAGCTCTGAGGCATAAGCAATCGATGTCCCATCCAGTTCAGAGCTGGCTGGGGACAAATGGCTCTATCGAAATAGGACTGTTCGCAAAGGGGACCCACACTCCTCCGCAACAGAGGCTAATGTACGGAATGTGTGATTCACAATACGGCACGTAGGGGAGCTGGGCACTCTCCTGGCACCCCCCTGCTCTCCTATGTGCAGAGAGTGAATCCGACAGCAGGGGGCAAAACTTCCAAGCTCTTACTGCAAGGTTCAAATGCATAACACCACGTACCACGACCACATCATACCGAATGCCTTACACAGGGTGGGTAGCCCGATGCATGTAACGTACCTAGCTTACAGAGAATCCCCAGCCTAATCTACATCCCCCTCCCAGCCACCCACTTTACCTATCTGCCCCCGGAGGCTGCCGTGGCAAGCCTCCTCTTACCTTAAAAATTACAGGCCGGATCCTGACTTGCGCACATCAGGCCAGATGTGTGTAAGTGGCCAGATTTGACTGGAGGGTGCATGGAGTAACACTAGCATAGCAAGAATCATATGGACCCCCGAAGAAATGGGCAGTGCTTCCCGTCCGCCCGCTATAGTGGGAGGGGGGCAAGCATGGTAACTGTACAGTGTGGGAGGGGTATCCCACACTCACGCGTATCAGCGGTCGTACGGACCCGCTGATCCACGCGCTTTACTTAAGGTAGGCTGCGTAAGCTACCATAAAGTCCGCAGGAGAGAGGCGAGTGACAGGGGGGCGTTCACTCTCTCTGTCGGACGGACTCCCACGCGTGCGGAAAGTCCGTAGTAGACAGCATGTAGTTAATGCCTAAGGGATTGTGTAGCCATGATGACTACGCATGCGCAATGTGCAAAAATGGTGAAATGGATCAGAAATGTGCCCTAATGACAGAAAACTGCTGTTATTTCATTTAAAAATATCTAAATCTTTTTACATTTTTCTCAGAGCTATATATACATATATTACCTAGGGAAAGGAAGTGACATATAAAAGTCTGAAAATAAGACTATATCAGGCTATTTTTAGTTAGTGGCATCAACAAGTCCTGGCTATAGTGCTGGGAATGGCTTCTGTCATGACTGATGAGGATCTGTGCCACACAAGCCTGAAGAAGTCCCTCCAGCTACGGACTATAGAGAGGAGAGACAGTGCAGACAGACAGTGACCCCGCACTGTGACTGCAAGATGTTTATCTCCTAGTGCAGAAGAGAGGTCAGTAATCACCCTCCGCTGGGGGCAGATAATATTCAGATACTGACTCTATTTATGGTATATTATATGTGTGTGGTGTATAGTTCTTGGAGAATGGGCTGGATGGTGGGTGTCAGTCAGAAGGAGTAGAATAAATACATCGCGTCAGAGCAGATACAGAACCGCAAGCAAGCACAGAGCGTAGGACGCAAGGCTACCCATCCGCTGTGTCCGCATCCGTGTGCTCTGCGCTAGTTGAATGGGGCGTTTCACGATATGTAAATGAGAAAGTGGGCGTGTCAGGGCTTCAGTACAGCCCAGGGTCCTTACGCTTCCTGCAATATCTTACACCATGTCAGGAAACGCAGGGCATTTTCTATCAATGAATGGCCATATTTGTATTATATACAGGGCTCTACACATGGAAACGAGAGAAACATGACATTTATGAATGATTGAATGTTTATACATTTCTGACCATAAACTACAGCTCAATTTGTTTTCAGCCTGAATAGCAGTGTATTGCCGCACTGTATGTTCAGACAGGGTGTGGGTCTCCACTGAGGCGAAGCAATCGATCCCCAGAGCACTGACAGAACTCCGAAGGTAAGTATAAATCTAACCCCAACCCTTTCTTTAATCCTTAACCTAACCCTCTCCTTCCATGACCCTAACCCTCCCTTCCCCGCAGCATGATGCTAATCCCCTCCCTTACCCGCAGCCTGACCCTAACCCCCTCCCTTTCCCGCAGCCTGATGCTAACCCCCTCCCTTACCCGCAGTCTGACCCTAACCCCCTCCCTTCCCCGCAGCCTGACGCTAACCCCCTCCCTTACCCGCAGCCTGACGCTAACCCCCTCCCTTCCCTACAGCCTGACCCTAAGACTCCATTCTCCGCAACCAAACCCTAAGATTGCCCTCCCTGCAGTCTAACCCTAAGATTCCCCTCCCCGTAGCCTAAACCTAAGACTCCCTTCCCAGCAGCCTAACCCTAAGATTCCATTCCCCGCAGCCTAACCCTAAGATTCCCTTCCTCAGCCTGAACTTAGAGTCACCTACCTGCAGGCTGATCCTATTCCTCCCCTCTCATGACCCTAACCCTAATCCTCCCTTCCTCAGAGCCTAAACCTAACCTTAAAAGTCCCAGGAGAGGTTACTCACCTCTCTGGTGGGTTCTGTGGTGGACGGCTGGTGCGATGGGTCCAGAGGGTGACAGGTTCCGAAAAAGAATGGGTAAGTATGGCGATCGGCATTCTTAACCATTCAAAAAAAATTCTAAAATGGCCGTTCTTCGAAATAAAGACAGACAAAAATGAGCTAACGGCTGTTTCTTTCTAAAACAGCCATTTCTGCCCAGAGACATACAATGGTTCAGACATACATGGTGTGCTCCTATAAGTGGTCCACTTTTCCTTGACTCCTCAAGGTTTTTGTGTTTTAATGGTTCAGACATACCCCACCCACTTTACCTATCTTCTCTTTCTTAAAAAACTGCGTGCGATCTACTTTCGGTCTATGTACGCTACCTAAAGGTTACATAGCTTGCATAGCAAGTATGACTACACATGCTCAGTGGTCTTTTTCTTAAAAATACTCACCTAAGAAGCAGCACATTCTTAGGTATGAATAAGGCCCTATGTCTATCAGAGCTAGGGTTGCCTGGTGTCATCCTGACCAAATTATGCTGTATACTTGTCAATTAAATAATACACAGAGAGTTTTACCATCAAAAAGTTGTTGTTTGTCTCATCTGCCGGCTAGCGGCATCACAGTTCATAAACATTAAGTTAATTTGTATTCAAGAGTAACAGTATTAAAAAGAGGCATATTATTAATTAAATTCTGAACCATAGCTTTTCACAGATGACTCATAGACATAATCTGAGGCTTAGAGCAAAGTGGTTAAGAATCTATGGTCCAACAATTAAACACAACAAAACTTGTTTCTAAATCCATAAAAAACAAGAAGAAACAGCTGAATTTTATAGCAAGTGATTAATGGGTTTTGTTGACTGTACTGTTTGTGTAAGAAAATAATCAGCAAAAGGACTTAAAAAAACAAAGGAACAGAATTGAATAAAAGCGTCATAAACTAATGATGCGAAATGCAGATCCGTCCTTTTATCCAGAGCTATAAATATTTCTAATTCCTGGGTATTGTCTGCACTTTAATTGCTTTTATAAGTCCAAGAAAAAATGCAAAACGCTTGGTAAATACAATATAGGATATTTCCTGTGATATCGATGTGAAACACCCATACAGTCAGCAATGTAGTATTAGCATAAATCATTTATGTAAACATATCATACTTTTACTTTCCATTTTTGTTTCCTTTTTGTATGTGATTTGAATCTATTTATTTCACTCTCTCGGAAGGAAGAGTTCTTACCTTTCTGGATGAGAGATTCTGTAGAAGGAATTAAATTATCCCAAGGTACAAACTTCCCTGATTGTAGATCAACAAAATAACTGAACACGGTGCCGTCTCCTAGAGGTATCTGAACTCCTGCAAAAACAAAGGAACTTTTTGGAAGGCTGTAAATGGATGTATCTATAGAAGACTTGAAGGTAAGGAGGTGGGAACTGAGATGCAACAGATGGAGATGTGTTAGGGACAGTGGGCCCGATTCAGATCTCCGTGTGACTTCCGTGTGCATGCCCGTCACTTACCTTTCTCGTGAGGAGTTCTGGGCACTTACGCGTCCAGAACCTAACCTTAACTTCTCTGCATTCGCACAGATCTCTGCTGCTCTCCGCCCCAGCCCATCATGAGGCATGCAGAAGTGAAGGGCCGGCCCCTTCCGTACAGAACTAAGGACCATAAAACCATCCTAAAGCTTCAAACCTAGGGTAATTAAGAGTGCATAGGGCTTCCTTAAGTCTTAAGAAGGAGAATACGAACGTTCTTTCCAGGTCCTTAAAATACCACCCCCCTCCCTGAGGCTGCCATGACTCGCCTCTTTCTACTTCTTAAAGCACGTGCGGTCTTTAAAGAGATATGCGTAAGCCCCCTTACGTGTTTATATCTGAATAAGGCCTCATAAGAGGATAAATGAGGCCTCCTGTGATTGGACGCGTCTTACCTCTGCCATGGTCGCCTTCAAACAAGTCCTGGACAAAGTTGCTAAAGTCGTGGGTTACGTTCACCAGCGACTCATCTCTGGCCCTTAACCCAATGAGTGAATCTCCTTCCTGTTCATCTTCCCTGGTCAGAATGCCGCCAAATGCCCATGTGAACGCAAAGACGTAGAGCTTCCCTAGCAAGGAGGTCAGTTTCCCAGGGTTGTTTTCCATGAACCACTTCTGCTCTTCCCTGAAAACGAACAATGGGGCATATATAATGGCATTTATAAATAGGAGAGTGGAGAGCGTACACATGATAACCAATCAGATTATTGCTATCAAAGGACCGAATCAGGGGCAGAACGGGGCAGACTCAGGCCCCATTGCAAGGAGATGGGGCCCCATGTCTGGATAGGATGGGTGGAGTCATGCGGCATTGTGGGTGGGGCTGAGCAGGCCCGTCTGTGAGAAAGAAGCTATCAGAGGCTGACAGCTTATAACAGAGATTAGTGCTCCATGTATGAGTGCTGAGCGCTACAGCGCTATCTATACATACACTCATACATGGAGCTATACATACACTCATACATGGAGCTATACATACACTCATACATGGAGCTATACAAACATACACTCATACATGGAGCTATACAAACATACATACTTGGAGCTATACATACACTCATACATGGAGCTATACATACATTCATACATGAAGCTATACATTCACTCATGCATAGAGCTAAACGCACACATACACTCATACATGGAGCTATACATACACTCATATATGGAGCTATACATACATACACTCATACATGGAGCTATACATACATACACTCATACATGGCACTATACATACACACAGTACATACACTCATACATGGAGCGTTTTAAGCTGTCGACCTCTTACAACTAGCATACAGTGCAGGGGGGAGAATCTGCCATGGGTCACCCTCTCTTCCAGGCCCCCGTAGTTACGTGCCTAGACCAAATTAGGAGTTTGAAAATAAGAGGATCAGGTGGAAAGTTACTCCGGGGAAAAACTATGTTGAATTTAAGGAGAATATTTGCTAATTAATTTATCTTTTAACACTAGTATTAAGTAAAAATTATATCAGGAAAGTAGCGAGAAATGTTACGTTTGTTCGCTAACCTCTTTCTCAGGCTGTCGCTCAGGCTTGGCGTGTATAATGTCCTGGTATCGCTGACAGAGCGCGTCTCATAGGTATTCAATAAAGATGAATCCATCTCATTCAAGTCATCTGTTGCTGTCAAGAAAAGAACGTTTAGGGAAATTTAGATGTAACGTTTTAGATCCAAACAAAAGGGGCTGGAAGGTTGAGTTACACAGGGTGTGTGCTAACTCTAAACTGCAGCATAAATATATTATTATTGGTGTGTTATATTACTATTGGTGTGTTATATTACTATCGGTGTGTTATATTACTATCGGTGTGTTATATTACAATTGGTGTGTTATATTAAAATTGGTGTGTTAATTACTATTGGAGTGTTATATTACTATTAGTGTGTTGTATTATTATCGGTGTGTTATATTACTATTGGTGTGTTATATTACTATTGTTATGTTACATTACTATTGGTGTGTTATATTACTATTGTTATATTATATTACTATTGGTGTGTTATATTACTATTGGTGTGTTATAATACTATTAGTGTGTATATTATTATCGGCATGTTATATTACTATTGGAGTGTTATATTACTATTAGTGTGTTGTATTATTATTGGTGTGTTATATTACTATTGGTGTGTTATATTACTATTGTTATGTTATATTACTATTGGTGTGTTATATTACTATTGGTGTGTTAATTACTATTGGTGTGTTAATTACTATTGGTGTGTTATAATACTATTAGTGTGTATATTATTATCGGCGTGTTATATTACTATTGGTGTGTTTCAATATGCAATATGCAAAAGGAGACAGCATTTTTCTGCATGTAACAAAATTGAATTAATTTTCACGCCTCGCATTCCAACATGATTTGTCACCAATTCCTTTTTGCTTTCTATCTAAGTCAGCATCTGAACCTAAATGTAAATAAAAATAATACATAAATATTAAAAATCTAACAATGTCAATTAACAAATGAAAAAGCTTATTTACACAGGCTGCGCTATGCATCAAAACACTGGATGTACGAATATTGTTTGTGTACATCCTGCAGTTCTGTATATGGGGTGAGCCAGACCTCTGTGTGTATTTTACACGCATTGGTGGGCCGGACTTTCAATGTAAATAGTACAGTAATGGATGGGTTTAGCCCTTGCGTATGATTGGTAGGTTTCTAGACATGGAAGTGTCCACAATTCCATACATGACAACCAATCAGATAGTTATTTTTTTCTGCTCTAGTTTACACTGGACTGAATACAGATTTCTGATTGGCTCCTGTTGGACCATTGCATTTCTCCCCCTGCACTGTAAGAAAACAATCAGATGTTGCTTATGGGAATGTAGCTTGTCCTTGGCTTCTATTTATTCGCATGTAACTTGCTATACGCTGCATTGGCGCCTGGATCACACCTAAACCTCCAATTATTTGCACGAGGTGTTATGAAACGCAGTGCGTGTTGCATATTTCCCTTTTGAGTCTGAATTGTGCCCTCAGAGTCTATCAAATAATAACTGGTATCTTACTCTGTCCGAAACCGCCGTTCCAGCTCATGACATCGATAATAGCATCCAGCATTTTGCACAGATTCATCACCAGGGCCAGGTCTTGAACAGGGAACGGTAACAGGCTTCTATGCTTCCGGATGAATTTTATTCCCTGGTCAATAGTCGTACTGAGCAAGGTATTCAAGTACTGGGCGCCCGCGGGTGGGATCTTTGTGGATATCTGAGTTACCCAAGTCTTGATGAACGGCTGCCATCCCAGAGCCACCGGGTCCTGTAACCACAAATTGCTTTTATTATAGCTTCTAGAATCATTGCTTGACATTGTCTCCACTGATGATGCCTCAGACTCACACCTAAGAAGAAGTGGCTTCTTAGGTGCGTGTCCTTAGTAAAGGACCTACAATGCAAGGTCCTTCATGCAATCTACGTACAAGTTTGGTATGTAGATTGCCTCTTTGCGGTCTTTAAAGAACACACAGAGTATTTTAAGTAGAAAGAGGGGGCATAATGCCGCCTCAGGGAGTGTTTAGGTAGAAGTGGGAGTGGGAAGGGATTTAGATTAACCGGGGAGGGTGGGCGGGAAGCGGAGAGAGGCAATGTCAGAGCGGACATTGCACGGAGAGATAAGGTAGCCCTATGGCACTTGTAAGAGGGGGGATGGGATAGGGCAGGACGGTTGAGTTAGGTGTGGATCTGTGAATACGATCCAATATCCTGTTGGAAAGATATATCTATGAGATCTAAACTGATCTTACAGGGTAAGCAGCTCATGGGGGAGAGGATGGGGACCCAAATAGACCCATCTTACCATATACACCATGGCGCAGCGGCTCACGGTGGCAGGACTGGCTTGTGATAGAGTGTCCACCTCAAATATCATTCTCATCCCCTGCGGAAGACGTATCCTTTCGCTGTTGGCCAAACAAAGTGTCCGGGTGTCATCGAGAACCGTGTTGAGGTTCTCCACCCAGATTGTGTCCACTGGACCGTCCAGGATAATCCAATACCAGTCAGGAATTGTGTCACCTCCAGAACATATAATATGTACATGTTATATACTGGCCAGTGCCGGACAGAACGAAATGCGAAAATAAGTATTCCATGTAATAATATTTTATTTACAAGGATTTAAATTGCAAAAAATATTTCCTAGTTGAAGATTACAATGAGCTAGTAGGAAGTATGGCTATATCATACTGGGGTGTCTCATCTATATTGTAACCAGGGGTAAGCTGGCAAATTTTATCCAGGGGCCAAGTTCTGACTACATCGTGTCTTCTTTGCAAGGACTCTCTGTAAAAGACATGGTCATGTGACTTACCAGCTGACCATTGTGGGGTTATCATAAGTTTAAATTCCAGGATAAGTTCAAGTTGATTAAAGGACCAACCCCTGAACTATATGCAGGTTTCTAAACTAACAGCCCTTCCATCAAAGTGTTCCGCCCTAGACGCCCCCTATCCTTCATCGTCCCCCTCTAAGCATTGTCCTGAGATATTCATTTTTAGTTTTTGGGGTTGTTTTATTGGGGGGGTACACTTGGTCTAGAAGCGGCCCTGCTATGGGGCTTATTATCTTACTACACAGCACAGTGTGGCTGGCACTTGTCCCCAACTATTCCTCCAATCACTGCTTTTTTACTTTAGTGCATTGTGTCACAACAGCTACTATATTCAAACAAACTAGCTGTAGATGTACATTTGGACTGCCCCTATTTAATGCGAGGACAGCGCAGAAGTCTTAAGTCTTAATGTCAGAATTCCTTGAACGCTGGGAAGTCTGGATACATTGGTTGTCCTGCAATGGAACCCTGCTACCACTATATATACGGCTCCAGGTGCAGAGGAAATTTAAGTCAGACCTTAATGTTTGACTCTATTTAATAACTCAACTTCAGGACGAGAGGAGAGGCCCAAGTTATTTACTTCTACTCAGAGCATCTTATATATCTGTTACTTCACCAGATGACAATCATAAGGGTGAGAGCCAGAAGCTGTGATTTTTGGGGAATGATGGTATAATAATGATGATTTTATTATTCTGTACCTCTAGATTGGGAGGTCACACACTCAGCAGAGTCCTCACTTGTGTAGCTATTCATAGCTTTGGAAACATCATTTAAATTCTCCATATTGTTCTCATCAGAGAGCTATAAACATAACAAAGGAACATACGTTATATAAGAATGGGGGGGCATCTTACGTGCCGTTAAGTCACACTGTCATTGAGTTTGAAAATAAGAGGAAAACAGGTGGAAAGTTACACCAGGGCAAAACCATGTTGTGTTTGAACCAGTGGTCAAAGTGGAAATTTAATAGTGGCAGCATGGACATTACGAAATAATAGAAGAGAATGGAGATTTATCGCTTTTCAATGAAATCAGTGGGAGAAGTGAAGGTATGGCTTACCCCCTTACATCGAGCCCCGGTTTAACGAATATGCCCGTTTTCCCATCGCATGCGGAAAGCGGCCACAACTAGTCCATAGACAGTGTATAAGTGACCATAGACATTGTATAAGTGTCCATAGACAGAGTATAAGTGACCATAGGCAGTGTATAAGTGTACATAGACAGTGTATAAGTGTACATAGTGTATAAGTGTCCATAGGCAGTGTATAAGTGACCATAGACAGTGTATAAGTGTCCACAGGCAGTGTATAAGTGTCTATAGACAGTGTATAAGTTTCTATAGGCAGTGTATAAGTGTCCATAGGCAGTGTATAAGTGTCCATAGGCAGTGTATAAATGTTCATAGGCAGTGTATAAATGTCCATAGGCAGTGTATAAGTGTCCATAGGCAGTGTATAAGTGTCCATAGGCAGTGTATAAATGTCCATAGGCAGTGTATAAGTTTCATTAGACAGTGTATAAGTGTCCATAGACATTGTATAAGTTTCATTAGACAGTGTATAAGTGTACATAGACAGTGTATAAGTGTACATAGACAGTGTATAAGTGTACATAGTGTATAAGTGTCCATAGACATTGTATAAGTGTCCATAGGCAGTGTATAAGTATTCATAGACATTGTATAAGTGTCCGTAGACAGTGTATAAGTGTCCGTAGACAGTGTATAAGTGTCCGTAGACAGTATATAAGTGTCCGTAGACAGCGTATAAGTGTTCATAGACAGTGTATAAGTGTAAATAGACGGTGTATAAGTGTCCATAGACTGTGTATAAGTGTCCATAGACTGTGTATAAGTGTCCGTAGACAGTGTATAAGTGTCCGTGGACAGTGTATAACTGTCCGTAGACTGAGTATAAGTGTCCGTAGACAGTGTATAAGTGTCTGTAGACAGTGTATAAGTGTCCATAGACTGAGTATAAGTGTCCGTAGACAGTGTATAAGTGTTTGTAGACAGTGTATAAGTGTCCGTAGACAGTATATAAGTGTCTGTAGACAGTGTATAAGTGTTCATAGACAGTGTATAAGTGTAAATAGACAGTGTATAAGTGTCCATAGACTGTGTATAAGTGTAAATAGGCAGTGTATAAGTGTAAATAGACAGAGTATAAGTGTAAATAGACAGTGTATAAGTGTCCATAGACTGTGTATAAGTGTAAATAGACAGTGTATAAGTGTAAATAGACAGTGTATAAGTGTAAATAGACGGTGTATAAGTGTAAATGGACAGTGTATAAGTGTAAATAGACGGTGTATAAGTGTACATAGACTGTGTATAAGTGTAAATAGACAGTGTATAAGTGTCCATAGACTGTGTATAAGTGTCCGTAGACTGAGTATAAGTGTCCGTAGACAGTGTATAAGTGTCTGTAGACAGTGTATAAGTGTCCATAGACTGAGTATAAGTGTCTGTAGACAGTGTATAAGTGTCTGTAGACAGTGTATAAGTGTCCGTAGACAGTATATAAGTGTCCGTAGACAGTGTATAAGTGTTCATAGACAGTGTATAAGTGTAAATAGACAGAGTATAAGTGTAAATAGACGGTGTATAAGTGTCCATAGACGGTGTATAAGTGTACATAGACTGTGTATAAGTGTAAATAGACAGTGTATAAGTGTCCATAGACTGTGTATAAGTGTAAATAGACAGTGTGTAAGTGCTTTGCAGCCTCACGTGTGTTGCAGCTGTCCCGCTGTCTCTGGATGACTGCTGTGTAAATGTCCGTACAGCGGAGGCCAGGAGCCCGTCAGACCACTCCATGGTGTTAGGGTTGATTTCCCCATAGAGCTCTCCTAGAGTCACACACTTGGGGTTGATGATGAAGGTTTCCACCTTTCCCTTCTTCATAACGTCCTTGGAGTGATGACACCGGATCAGAACAGAGAGAGATAACACATAATAACTTTATAAACAGCATTCATTGCATAACATGTCCCCAGGGCCACCATCAAAGGGGGACAGCCATGAGGATTGTCCCGGGCCCCACTTAGTGGGGATGGGCCACTGATATCTACCTTAGCATACATGGGGGTCAATGTTCATTGTTATTTTAGTGAGTCCAGCAATGACACTTTACTGCGTATAGATATAATAACATTGACCCTCGAATGAACAGTAAGTCATTTCTGGACCTCAGCGGTTCATTCCTTTAGTGTTAGACATCTTTTTATAGCTTCTTATGCTTATTTATATCATAGTTTGTAATATAAAATCATTTTTTGTCCTGGTGGCACCATCTCCATTTATACATACGCTTGCACACATCTATATATTTGAATAGAAGCGCGGCCTGTGTTCTCGGTACTAATTACGGCCCAGATCCAGACCTACGTTCCCATTACGTTTCATCGCGTAGCGTATTTTTTATGTACTCCCCTCGCTCAAAGGTACTATGGCCGTTTAACGCTTGCCAAACCCTACCTTAACTTTACGAAGCGTAACTACTGTAGTAGGTAAAGGCTTCACATACGTAGGTGTCTAAGCCACGCCCATACTGTACGATTTAAATGCCTCACCCCGCCTCCGAAGTGTAATTACGGGTGTCATATGGATGTCACGCCCCTTAGTCCGTAGTTACGCTGTTGATACGTGGCTGGTACGTACGTTCAGAGTTAGTGGAGTAAAATCTGCCGAGCGCATGCGCAGTACATACCAATCAGCGTTTTTACGTCACTGGCTAGCATACTTAGTTCTTGATTTACCCCTACTAGTTTAATATGGGAGCCTGACCCCTGCCCAGCATGGCTGCTGCAGACTTTTAAAATGGAGGATTTGTCTTACCACAGATATTCTGAGAACACATATTGTAACACAGTTGAGGACAGTGCCGACGGAAGCCAGTAAGCGGGGAAAGCATGGCAGGGGGGCGCCAAGCAAGAGAGGTGCTCCCCTCTGCCTGCTATTCCCCACTGGAATATGATGGGCCCGGCGACTGGGGAGAAAATGTGAGGAACCATTGTAAGCGGTTAGCTTACCTGAGTCTTCCTCTGCCGCGCTCTCCTCCTCCGGCAGGTAGCTCATACAGGAGGTTCCTGCATGAGCTGCCGTGGCAGATACATAGAGCGGGTGATTCAGAGTCAGCTGCTCTGTGTAACTGCCTCAGGCGCTCATATAGGAACTTCCCTCCTGTATGTGCTGCTGCCTGCCGGAGGAGAGCGCCGCAGAGGAAGACTCAGGTAAGCTAAACAAAATCATGATGGGGGGGGGTGCTTGTGGCACATTATAGGAGTACTGGGGGGGGGCTAGA
>WWET01001074.1:410650-422425 GCA_011038615.1 Limnodynastes dumerilii | reverse complement strand
CATTCCTATAGAGGGAATAGCTGACCTCTCCTGACACCTCTACATTCCTATAGAGGGAATAGCTGACCTCTCCTGACACCTCTACATTCCCATAGAGGTAATAGCTGACCTTTCCTGACACCCCTACATTCCCATAGAGGGAATAGCTGACCTCTCCTGACACCTCTACATTCCTATAGAGGGAACAGCTGACCTTTCCTGACACCTCTACATTCCTATAGAGGGAATAGCTGACCTCTCCTGACACCTCTATATTCCCGTAGAGGGACACTTACTTACCAGAATCTGCTGGTAGAACTGAATGACCTTTTCTGTCTGACTTGGCCACGGCTCCAAACATAATTCATGTACTGCTGCAGACACGGCTTTCTAAAACAAAAGCACACACAAAGTGTTACACACTGCCACGCTGCAGAAACACAGCCGAGGATGACTCTAGCAAATGCTTATGCCTGTAATGTCAGCTTCAGCAGAGAGGTGGTAATGAGACTGGAGAACCAATTAGAGAGAAAAGTGAAAACTTATTAAACAAACAAACACTTTGTATTGCTGTAATATCAGGTTTTTAAGTGCATCGCGTTCTCGCCACTGGAGAAAATAGGTACAACAGATGCATATTTAAGATAAATGAGAACATTATCTTTCTTCTGTGTATTGAAATATTTTTTTTACAGGAGTTTAAAAGTACAGAGGAAATTGCAAAGTTTATAATAAAGTTAATTTATGTAAAACATTTTAGGAGTCTAACAATTTGCACAAATCTGTCTACATCGCACATTTTAAAATGAAAGCACATATCCTGATAGGGAAATGACCTTGGGAAGTGGGTATGACCTTGCTGGTGGCCGGTCAGGCCGGGAAGGAGGAAGACAGGAAATGGTGGCTGCAAAGCTATGAAGATATTAGGAGTGACCTAAAATACTGATCTGCACATTGGACTGGATCCAGAATGAAGTAGGCACAGCGCTTGTAAGTCTCCACAGCGGAAGCGAACTTACGAAAGTCTGTATCTGCGAGGGTAATGCACTTACGAAATGAATACAGAACTTCCAAGCCCTGGATCTTTCATAGCTTTTACGCAAGGGGCGTAACTACAGACAGTGCAAGGAGTGCGGCTGCTATGGGCCCAGCTTTGCTGCTGTGCACCTGTACACTATGTGCCGTAATTACTTGCCATCCAAAGGACATATTTGTGTGCACTTTTGGATGATGGCGATTTGCGTTCAGACTGGATCGGGCCCACTCCCTCCAAAGATCCAATGCTTACAGATTCCATCTCCAGTCTTCCCCAAAGATCACATCTTTACAGATCCATCCCCCAAAAACTCAATGCTGTCATGAGTAGAAATATACATCTGTAAGCACCAGGCTTAATTCATTTGCCTAGACCTGTTGTCCTCCTCTACTCATTCTCTTAGATGCCTGGATAGGGACTGTTTTGCTATTGATTGATGGTCCTGGTGCCCCACTCAAGCAGGAAATTGAAGACCAAAGAACGATTAGAAGTAGGTACCTAAGGACTGCTCAGCAAATAGAGTGTCTGTGCTTCCACCCAGCTATAAACCGCAGCTTGTAAAAGGGAGCCTAACCCCACAATAAACGATATGGTAGAAAAATGGTAAAAGACAGTGCTGAGATATAGACTAAACAGGTATATAGTGGTACCCTTCTAAATGTGATGGCTGAATAGAACACAAATCCCAATAAAATATAAACCAGGGAAGCCATATAGTTAATATGGCATAGAGACAGCTAAGAAGCAAGAAGGGTTACCCAAAACCTGGGAGATAGTAGAAGTTCTTCTCTGCTTGTCCGGATATATAGCTGAACTCTCTTAGTAGAGTGTCGGGTGGCCAGCCCGGCACAGTCCTGCCACGTTATATGACCCCACTGCAATACAGAAACCAGGTGGACGGTATCCAAGGTGGTAGAATGGCAGATTAGCGTGCCCGCTGTTACTGACAGCGTGTCTCTCACTCCGCAAACCGCAGTCCTCACAGCTAAGTTGGGAAAACCTTTTCCCTCGTCCGGCATACCACAATGTTTGCACATCAATCATCAGTTCAACAGTTCAACAGTGATCGAGAGCAGATTCCACAGAAGAATAATATACACAATTTAAGTCTCCTCCAGCAACGCGTTTCGTGTCTATGGACGACACTTTCAAGCTGAGAGTCTGTGCGTCAAGCTCCTCCTTTTATTTAGAGGAAACTCATTAAATACTCATGCACCTGTATTTAATAGCGGTGCCGTGATAACGTTTTAGAAATCACCAGGTTGGTAATATTAAAAGCATAACTTCTTAATAATACATTTTAATGATACAATAAAGGACTGTAACCATAGCATAATAATGTTACTATATCAGTACATATTTTGACAACCTATAACGGAGTCCAAAACTAACACTAAAGAGGACATGCAAATTTCAAGGTAACACTGCACAACTTAAAGTGCTACGTATACTTAAACAAAAATAGAACCACTAACAAACCTGAAATGGCACAAAACGGGATAATAACTACAAATATCTAACAATACTCAATTGTTCACAAATAATATATACAGGGTGAGGGTCAGAGGAACAAATATTGACCATAGAGCATATTAGAGAGATATAATTCTGACACAATAATTAGAATAGTTAGAATGGTACTAGGGGAATATCATAATGGCACAGAAGAAGTAAAGAGTTAAGAGATGGCATTGTTATATCATAAATACCTCAAGGTTCGATGCCGCACAAAAACATTTAAAAACATTAAATCAGCATTGTTTCAAACAAAAAGAACTAGATAATTAAAATGAGATATTACATACATAGCATATTAATACATTTATACCATTGTAAGTTTTGACAACCAAAACTGAGTTCAAAGCAAAAAAGTTACATAGGAATGCATATGCTAATATAATGTGCAGCTACAATTAGTCGTAATCGCTGAAATTCCATGAAACAAAATATAATTTCCAGATGGCAACATATAACCAATGGAGTATATTTATAATAGCAATGCCAACATTATGATTGGAAGGATATTTAATAAAAATACATATTATTAAATCTAATCATCCATTCGATTTATTTAAAGAGCTAGTAAGATACAATATTTATTTGGGTAATATTTATTGTAAACCATTGAAACCCCACCTCACCATTTAACTAAATGTGTTTAACCATATTATAACTAAATGAAACCAAATAAAAACCCAAATATTCCAAATTTGAAAATATCAGGTTTCTGAACTTATTTAATTTGGCAACAGTAGTTAGTCAAAACAACCTATTCAGAACCCTAAGGTGGAAAATTTGATGGCTTTGTTTAGTCCATCTGGCATCAGTGTCTGCAGCTGGAAAATCCATTTCATCTCATTGCAACACAAGGATTTAAACGTATCACCTCCCCTTGATGTAAGCCTGATCTAGTCAATAATGGTAACCTGTAAACCAGATGGATCTCCATTGTGTACAGTAGCAACATTTTTACTCAGGGTATGATTAGGATGTTTTTTCAACATATTTCTGCGGTGTTCACGCAGTCTCTCCTTCATATTCTCTCCCATATATTGTAAGGCGCATAGGCACTGAAGGAGATATACTATATAACACGTTTCGCAATTGGCAAAATCTTTTATAGAAAAGCGTTTCTTAGTTACCAATGAAACAAAATTTGTTGCTCTGTGTTGAATGAGATTACATGTTAAACATCGTGCAGCACTACATTTAAAACACCCAATAGGATTAAAGGACTACCAACTGTTTACATTAACTTTTTTATCATTCAATTCCAATCTAACATGTCTAATTTCACTTGGGGCTAGAATATTTTTTAAACTCTGATTCTTTTTATAGATGAGTTTTGGTTTATCACTCAATACTTTTTTCAGGCTGGGGGTCACATAAAATAATCTGATAATGTTTATCAATAGTTTTTTTTTTAATCAGATGTGATTGCTTATTAAATTTAGAAACAAAGGGTACACATTCTTTAGTATCATCCTGTAACTTATTCTTAACCTATTCTTTTTAACAACAGTGTATCTCTATTAATTTCCTTAACCTCAGCAAGGGCTTCTTGGAGCAAATCATCAGGATAGCTTCTAGCTTTGAATCTTTCCAGCAACCCTTTAGACTGGGACATAAACATTTCTTGGGAGGAACAATTACGTTTGATGCAGCATAATTGCCCTTTCTGGATGTGTCGGACCGATGGGCGGTAATGTCCGCTCTGAAAGTGAAGCAAATTGTTGACATCAACAGACTTAATATATGTTTTGGTCATGATGGTAGAGTTTTGTACATATAAACTGAGATCTAGGAAGTCAATGGCAGACTCCCTCCAGTTCAAAGTAAACTGTAAATTGTATTGATTAAAATTAAGGAAATCAACAAAATCTGTGTATCCCAAATTAAAAAAGTCATCAATGTACCTTCCATAGAGCACCAGACTCGCCCAGAATGGCCCACTCCAAATAAATTCCTCCTCGAACTTGCCCATATAGAGATTGGTGAAGCTCGGAGCGAATCTGGTGCCCATTGTGGTGCCAAGCACCTGGAGGTACATCTTAGACTCAAATGAAAAATAATTGTGTTTTAAAATAAACATAATACTCTGTAACAAAAAATCCAAAAATTCAGAAGTGACTCCGTCATTTTTTCCCACCATCTCTCTCACAGCCTCAACTCCTTCATAATATGGGATATGCGTATATAACGCCTTGACGTCCATTGACGCAAAGATGTAATAATGTTTCCACTCAAAATCCTTTAACTCATAGACAACCTGCGGCTCTCCAGGTTTTGTGGAACTACAAGTCCCAACATGCTTTACCTGCAAAAGCATAGCTGGTACCTGACAATGTTTGATGCGAATTGTAGTTTTGCAACACCTGGAGAGCCGCAGGTTGCCTATGCCTGCTTTAATTTATTTAGGAGATGCATGGTGTCCCTAAGATAAGACCTGAGTTTGGTAACAAATTCCTGTAGATGGGAGTCGATAAATGTTGAAAGACTGCATGTGAGGGAGTCGATCCCAGATATTATGGGTCGACCTGGTGGATTTACTAGGGTTTTGTGCAATTTGGGGAGAAAATAAAAGATGGTGTCCACTGGGTATTTGTGAAACAGAAAATTTTATTCTCCTTTGTTAATCAAACCCTGTTCCAAAGCATCTTCTAATAAAGTTCTCAACTCCTCTTGATATTCTCTGGTGGGATCTTTAGATAGAGATACATAAAACTCCCTATCCCCTAATTGTCTCAATGCCTCCTCAACATATGCCACTCTATCCAGAACAACCAACCTCCCTCCCTTATCCGCCTGTCGTATGACAATGGAAGAATCGTTTTTAAGTTCCTTTAGTTTCCGTATTGCGGTGGGGTCATATAACGTGGCAGGACTGTGCCGGGCTGGCCACCCGACACTCTACTAAGACATTTCAGCTATATATCCGGACAAGCGGAGGAGGACTTCTACTATCTCCCAGGTTTTGGGTAACCCTTCTTGCTTTTTAGCTGTCTCTATGCCATATTAACTATATGGCTTCCCTGCCCTTTGGACCCCTAATTTTACACCATTGAATGTGATTCTTTTACTACACCCATTCTCAGTCTTGCTACTGATTTCTACATGCTGTAACACCTGTTTATGTTTATTTTTTGCTGTTGTCAGTTTTTTATGATTCATTGTTTTATTTTCATATATTATTCATATATTATTTTCATATTAAATTGTTTATTTTTTATTGTGGTTTGTGTTGTATTCAGCAATCACATCTAGAATGGTACCACTATTTACCTGTTTAGTCTATATCTCAGCGCTGTCTTTTACAATTTTTCTACCATAAGAACTGCTCAGCGCCTCCTCCCATGGCCTAGCTACGCCCTCTTCCACATCATTTTACAACATTTCTTCCGAAAAATGTCACGGTGGTGACTTGTACCTCTAATTTCTTGGTATTTGCCATTTCAAGGACAACCCCCGGAAACAGGTCGGCCATGATGTTTTCAAAGAGTGGGACATCTTCCGCCAAAAATTTGGGTAAATTTGCTTCTTTCAAGGAGCTGATGATAATAAGTGTCTCATCTTCTGTAGAAATACATATTTTCTTCTCTCTGGATATAAAGAGACCATAACACAATTCTTATCATGTCATTGTACAATAGACATTGTGGACATAGCACGTAAAATAATGCTATGGTGCTATGGTGCAATTGAGAGCGTTACTAAGCATGGGTGGGGCTTAATGACATATCTGTGACATCAAAACCTGCCCCATCCTTATTAACACTGGGCCCGATCCCGAGGTGAATGTACACTAGCTGACGTGACGTTTCTCTGAGTGATTTTATACTGAGCATGCTCAGAACGGAAGAGAGCACAGTCACGAGCCATTCAGATCTGTGCATAACTCGAGCGGTGGCGGCTTGCGCTCTGAGGGACAGGTTGAGGGCGGGAAATGGTGGAAGGATGCAGTCAATGTACAAGAAGGGGCGGAGCCCAAGCAAGTGCCCTGATCCAGAGCTGTAGGCAGATTTGCACTAGCCCCAGGTCACGTCAAAGTCGAGGGAGCTGACCTTCCAGAGACCCTGGCGTTAGGATGTGACTCTCTGTGACAGATTTACTAAGCTGCAGGAAAGGAAAAGTAGAGATGTTGGCCATTCCAGCCAATCAGATTCTAGCTCTCACTTTCTTATTACATACTAGAAAATGTCAGCTAGAATCTGATTGGTTGCTATGGGCAATATCTCCACTTTTCCTTTCCCGCAGTTTAGTAAATCTTATATTATATTATAAAAGTATTTTGTATGGGTTACACCGTGTTGTATGGGTTACACCATTTCTATATACAGTAAGAAATAAAATTATTTTAGAAATTTTTTAGAAATTAATAAAAAATATTTTCTCGCAGTTTTAGTGCGTTCATATTATTTCTGAAGTGTTCACACAGTTTATACCTTTTTTACAGTTTACAATACAGCGTTAAACACGACTCTTTCACAATGTATTTGGCCACATTGCTGCATTGCACTTAGCTGCTGAGCGCCCGTACCGAAATTGCTTCAGAGGACAGATTTGTGCGTGCTTTTGGATTGGGCGCAACTTCCGGCACTTTTGCAAATGCATCTACGCCAGGCACGGTGTGTACTAATGTGCGCTCAATTCTAAAACAGGACGACTGTGAATTAGGGGGGGGATGGCCAGAACTACTCTGCCCAGGGCTGTAACTACTGTCACTGCCGTACCACTGTCCCGCTGATGGGGGGCCCGCCATCAATACAGGGCCAATGCGCAGTGAGGAATTTCCCTGTACACTGGAGGAATGGTAATGCAGGTCTGTGGGGCCCCACCCAAGTGAGGTCTCTGATGATGTTACATAGGGGGAGGGCCCTACCTGTGTGTCCCGGGCCCCACAAATTCTGAAGACGGCCCTCGTGGGCGGAATTTCAACTGCGATTTGCATAAATCATGTCATCAAGCCCCCCCCCCCACACACACACACAAACTGTCGTCTCTTTTCTAATACTGTTTGCAACAGATAAAATATGACTCCCCTGCAATCAACATGGTTTAGCCTAGGAGTAACTTACTTCTATTCATTTCAAGCTCCTTTTTAAGTCTGGATCCAGCCCAAATAAATAATTCCTTGGTTGTATCAAGTCATTCTAGTATGTAACCATATATTTACATCTTTAAATGATTCCAAACAAAGTTACACAAAATGGATGTTGCTCAAAACAATTTATAGGTTATTAGGAACAGGTACCTGAAAGAAAGGGGTAATCTACACAAAAAAATAATGTTGTTGAAACCATTGGACATTTAGTGCTTTTAGATTATTTCAGACCAGGGACGAGAAATCAAATAAAAAAAAAAAAAATGAAGCAAATGGCTGAAATAAGAGACGCATGGTTTATCCTTCGAACATGCTAATATTTTTGAAAGCATGTTCAGTGGAACATTGGGAGATCCAGAACTCCGCTTGCAATCCGTTTACTAACGTAGCGTATTTTTGCATGTGTACATTACCCTAGGCTCACCCCTTGAATGTATGTACTTTGACCGCTTTCCTCTTTTCAAACCCTACCTTAACTTTTGGCAGCGTGACCGCTCAAATCCGCACACGTACGTATAGGCAGCATGGAGTTACGCTGCTAAGTACGCCCATATTGTACAATTTAAATGCAAACCCCTGCCTACATTGCAAAATTTAAGCGTGCTTATGGCTAACGTAAAATTGGCACGCCCCCTCGAACGAATTTATGTAACTGATACGTGAATGGCCCATACACTCACAGTTACATTACGTTACATAGCGTATCATCTGTTGTGCACATGCGCAGTATATACAAAATTACGAATTTAAATGTAATAGCTATACTGCTGCTGATGAATAAAGTTTTCATGTATTGTATTCCTTACATTTCTGTGCTGCTTTGTCAGTTGTGTGATAATGTTATTTTAGTTGCTTTATTATATTGATACCTCTATATGGGTTGTAACTAGGGTGGAGATTTGGACATTGTTTACTTGTTTGCATACATTTGTATTAAAATATCTATAATAAAATAATATAAAAATGTTACCTACTTACAGGAACAGAATGGCAGTGGGATATTCCCCTCCATCTCTATGGGTTAAATTTACTAAGCTCTGGGAAAGGAAAAGAGGAGATGATGCCACTAGCAACCAATTTAGATTCTAGCTCTCACTTTTACATAACATACTAGAAAATGTCAGCTAGAATCTGATTGGTTGCTATGGGCAATATCTCCACTTTTCCTTTCCCGCAGTTTAGTAAATCTTATATTATATTATAAAAGTATTTTGTATGGGTTACACCGTTTCTATACACAGTAAGAAAGAAAATTATTTTAGAAATTTTTTAGAAATTAATAAAAAATATTTTCTCGCAGTTTTAGTGCGTTTATATTATTTCTGAAGTGTTCACACAGTTTATACCTTTTTTACAGTTTACAATACAGCGTAAAACACGACTCTTGCACAATGTATTTGGCCACATCGCTGCGTTGCACTTAGCTGCTGAGTGCCCGTCGAAATTGCTTCAGAGGACAGATTTGTGTGTGCTTTTTGATCGGGCGCAGCTTATGGTACTTTTGCAAACGCATCTACGCCAGGCACGGTTTGTACCAATGTCCGCTCAATTCTAGAACAGGACGACTGTGAATTAGGGGGGGGACGGCCAGAACTACTGTCCCGGGCCCACAGCTGATGTGGGCCTGCCATCATTACAGGGCCAACGCGCAGTGAGGAATTTCCCTGTACACTGGTAATGCAGGTCTGTGGGGCCCCGCCCACGTGATGTTTCTCATGATGTTACATAGGGGGAGGGCCCTACCTGTGTGTCCGGGGCCCCACAAATTCTGAAGACGGCCCTTGTAGGCGGAATTTCAACTGCGAATTGCATAAATCACGTCATTAAGCCCCCGCCCCCACACACACACACAAACTGTCGTCTCTTTCTCCCTCCCAAGATCTCCTGGAAGAAGGAAAGAAAAAGTCGCCAATAGGGTTTATTAAGTTGCTAATGAGTTGAAAGGGGAGCAGCAAGAAAAAATACATTGTTACGGACACTTCTATTAACTTCTATTTAAAGAAAACTTTTTTATAGGATTGTAATCTCAATGTACTGTATAGGAAGAAACTACACATTTGTGGTTTAGTTGTGTAAAAATCTATAATAAAAATGTTAATGGGATACATTTTCCTACGAGAAAGATTCATTTGTGCTGCTTCCACAGAATGTCAGACCACACTGCAGTCTAAGCTAATCCTTAAAACCTATTTTTTGGGGATTTTAAAGTTATTTTTATCTGTGACTGTGCTCTCTCCCATACATATTAAAATTGTGCTTTGCTGGCAGATCCGTGTTTTATTGCAGTATCAGCTCAACCTTCTCTGCGAGTCACAGAATCTGTATCGAGAAGCATTAACCTCATTGGAGAAGTGGGATAAACGCTTTACAGAGCTGACGGGATTAGCAGGTGTGGAGAGCTTGGGAGTCTATTGCAGCATGATGGGCACCTGTGGATCAGCTGTCATTACTCTGAGCAACGTCATCTCGCTAAGGTCATCAGTGAATTTTTTGCTTCTATATTGATATAAAAGGACGGCGTCCTAGGACCTGAACGCAGCCGCAACGGGGATCTGTTTGCGGATACCGGCTTTCAGGGCCACCCTTAGCAGAGGAGGTGCCTGGGTGGACCCACCTTTTTTTTTATCTGGCACATACGCAGGTAGGTAGGTCACCACTCTGCGAATGCGCAGAATGGCGCCTGAACTACGTAGCGCTGATTGCCTGCAGCTGACTAGTTGCTTAGAAACAATTAATTAGCTGCAGCTGCCTTTTAGTGGTTTATAAAAAGCGCTAATAGTATATTAGTAGTGCGCCGCGGCTCTCTGTATGAAATATGGGATTAGTAGGGGTTGGCTGGAGCCGTACTCATCCGTTCTGCTGAAACCCTAAGCTACTACTCCCCGGCAGCTGCAGCGCACTACAAATGTAACGCAGCAGGTGGCTGTAACCCTTTGCACACTCACACACATATGTGCGGTATTGCCAGCTCTATCTACGCAACGCTTGGAAAACCTCTCCCATCGTGTACACAAACTCCTGAGAGTTTGAATGTTTCTGATCCGTCCCCACTGACGATGGATCGCTCGGCTGCTCGAATCTCCGCCTCTACCGTAACTTTTAACACTAAACTCCACCCACTTGTGACCGCAATCTGCCCTCTGTCAGAAGCGTCTTAAATTGGAACGGTGGTTTTATCACCTTTGCGTTCTGTTGGCACTGCTCGGGTACATGTGTATGCGCAAATGTATGGGAAACATCATAGAACACCCAGTAAATTCACCCTTTTTCATCCATGAATAATACCAGATAAGACATATAAGGGCCCAATTCAACTGACAGTGAAGTGTGATCACGGTGGCTTTTTCGGGAATTTACTTAGCTGATTTAATACGGGTCTCACAGAGGTGCATATTAAAATCAGCTAATTTTTCAATTTTCAATTCCAGCTTTTTCGTGGACGATTGAATCTGAACCATAAAATAGTAACATCATTTTTGTTAGTTCTCACCTGGATTCCAAGTCTTGTTTCTTCTGCCCGGCCATGACCAGCACCGTCTTTATGGCTCTCATGCCAAAATCATAATGATTCTAGAAAACACAAAGTCTGAAATATTGGACTTCTATTTCCATGTAAGAGAATCATGAGGTCAGCGCAGTCTCTCTTTCATCATATAATTTATTATATTGGTAGGTATAAAGAATGACAAAATACGGTACCCAGGTAGTGTGCTCAGGGCTCTCTGAGGAAAGTTCACAGGGAACTGAAACGCGTTGGGTACATAAGTACATGTGGCATATTCTGGAGGTCACTGAAGATTGCGTCACTATTGCAGGCACTCAGTAGTTTGCACAGAACGCACTGGGTACCCTCATCATCTCGCTACTGTATTCTACCAGCACCCGACTGGGGTCATTTTATCATTCTTTATACCTACCTTTGCTTTTGTTCTTAAGATTTGGAAATAAATATATTTTAAGTTTTGATACAGTGACTTTAATGTTTATCTCTATCTCTCTACATGTTAATCACTGGCCATTGAGCTCTGGGAGGGAGAGAGATTCATAGCAGCTTATTTTTGCACCAGGTGGAGAAGAGGAGATTATTTACCCCATTGGACTTCTATTTGCTTTGCAGAGAGAGATAGAGAGAGGGGGTGGGGGGAAGATATAGAGAGGG
>WWET01001074.1:376745-396236 GCA_011038615.1 Limnodynastes dumerilii | reverse complement strand
AGCGACGGCGGGCGTACCTCTGGATCAGGCCCATTATGTCATAACATTTGCATCAGAACCAAGTCATGACTAAGTCCTGGGGCTGACAATCAAAGACCTTGTTCTGACTCGTGCAAGGAAATTTCAAGCGGTAAATGCATTTATACATTCAGGAAAACGTCGCTGGAGAACGAGGTCTTTACAGTGCTAAAAAATATTATATTCCGAAATCAAAGTTACGTAGTTTTCGTTTTTCATACGTTGTTTTAAGAATTGAGCTACTACACATGCATGGCAGCGTATTTACGCTATCTACGTACCATTTCTGTATGTAGATTGCGTAAGCGCGGTCTTTAGACATATCTGGGCATGTCGCTGAATGGCGCTTAGCTGCTGTGTGACCGCACACTACGCGCCGTAATTGCTCGCCATCCGAATACACCATTGTGCGCACGTTTGGATCGCACACAGACCGTCCCACTTTTACAAACGCATCTCCGGAACGCACGCAGCGCTCACATCTGGCCCATTGTGATCAGGGGCCTGATTCAGACTTAAGAAGGTGCTTAAAATAAGAGAGGAAAGTTACTCCTGGGCTAAACCATGTTGATTTCAGGGGAGTCATATTTCATCTGATGCAAACAGTATTAGAGTTGAGAGGTGATGTTTCCTATCCCAAGTCTAAATAACAGTGTGATAGTAAAGCTGGTCAGTATCTGTGTGCAGTAAGCAATATAAAGATATATCCCTGCATGCAAAGAATACAATTAACTTGACCCCCCCCTGCAATCAGCATGGTTTAGCCCAAGAGTGACTCTCCTCTCTTATTTTAAGCACCTTCTTAAGTCTGAATCAGGTTCTAGAAAAAATAAGCAAAAAAAGATTGAAACTATTTTATGACATGAACAACCAAACCGCTAAATAAAAACCAAGACGGCCATAACGCTACACACTGGTTCCATTCATCTCACCTCATCCATTCAAAGTCGTCAGGACTTAAGACTCTATTTTTTATTAACTCCGTCAGAACATCCCTGCAGTGCACGTAGAGGGTGAGCAAGGCTTCCAGGGTCGTCTTCTGGTGGAGGGAAGGAACCTCTGGAGCCATCTCGGCCAACTTCCCGAGCTGATCCTCCAGGTTAGAGCGGACACCTCGTAGCTCCCTCTCTGGGTCCACACTACAGAAGCTCCTCATGCAGTCCTTATTGAACATGATTTGACTCTAAAAATAGAAGAAGCTCTTTTAGAAGCCTCATTACATATACAAAAGAACCACATAACATCCTCTCCCAGTAAGTCTTTGGGTTAATTGCCTTGGTTATTGCACTTGATCATGGTTTTGATGGCACTTACCACAACAAGAACGCCCTGGCCTGGGTGGTTGAGCATCCATTTCCTGAAATCTGACTGTCCCCAGTCTTGCACGCCAACCCTTACCAGTCTGTAAGGAAACAACATTTGTTTTGATGATGGTATCATTAAAATGAACTTTCCAGACTTCCCACAAGGGGGCATTATCCCACCACTACTAGAATTGGAAAACACCCCCTTTTGGAAGGCGTGGCTTTACCAGGAAAGGTCTGGATACACTGGTGAAAGACTAGAAATAAACTTGTATACGTAGCTTGGAGCAGAGAAGAGCAACTAAAACGGCGCATGGCCTGTGTCTCAGAACATGCAGAGAGAGACTAGAGGAGTGTTCCATGTATAGCTTGGAGCAGAGAAGAACAACTAAGATGGTGCATTGTCTGTGTCATACAACATACAGAAAGAGACTAGGGGCCGTATTCAGAGAACCGTTTTCGTGGCGATATCCGTGCGTATTTTTAGGTACGTTTCAACTGCGCATGTGTAGTAACTTTATTTACCTAGTTCACGTAGACTATACGTGCGAAAGTGCCTCGCGGACGGACTTGTGAATCGCACGTGGGAAAATACGCACGGATCTCCCACTTAAAATACGCACGTGAGAATTTAAATAAAAAACGGCAGGGGGGCATTTTAATGAAGGCGTGTGGGTGAGGTGTGGGCGTGGTTAGTTAGATACGCATATACAGAACTACTCGACGCACGGAAATACCCACGTAAAGATAAGGCAGGTCGAGGCACTCGTAAATCTCAGAAAACCCGTCCGTGTGAGGGGAGTGTCAGGGGTGTGTGAGGGAGAGTGTCAGGGGTGTGTGAGGGGTGTGTCAGGGGTGTGGCCTTGCTGCGTCCGTGTGAATAATTGAAAACTTTTCTCGGACGGATCTCTGAATACGGCCCTAGAGGAACTAATCATGTATAGCTTGGAGCAGAGAAGAGCAACTAAAATGGTGCATGGCCTGTGTCACACAACACACAGAGACAGACTAGAGGAAGGAAACATGTATAGCTTGGAGCAGAGAAGGGAGAGGGGGGATATGATAGCAGCTTCTCACATATATTAAGAGGTGTAACCAGCTACAGGAGTGGACATTATTTAAAGAAGGAGGTGTAATAAAATCCGAGGACATGTCTATACACTGGAGGGTGGGAGTTTTAGTGGAAATGTGCAAAAAATGACTTCACTGGAAGGGTTATAGATAAGTAATGGCCAGAAGGTCGTCATTACTCAGGAAGTAAAATCTTGGGAAAATCCGACGCTTGATTTCTAGAAAGTCCTGGCGAAGAAAACCTAGAAATCACCACTTATTTCCCCCTTTCCGTTTGTAGTCGTATATTATTTAGTCCCCCAGCGCCCTCTTGCACATCATTTATTCAAAACCTGGAAATCATCACCAGCTCCATCACAATACTATAAAACAGGTGAACTGCGGACTACAACATGGGACCAGATGCAGGCCTAAGAAGGACAGGGTACTTACACATTCAGAATGCGCAAATACCCAATGCCTGTGGACTGCATGAATACAGCACGCGTGATGCACACGTGATGCTGGGACATTCTACGATAGCGGGTGTGGTGATCTACCATGTGTATGTAGTCTACGCATGGTGGGCGGGAGGAGGTATTTAAATTGCACAGTAAGGGCTTGGCTAAGTTATGACCCAGCGAACGTGGCCGTTACGCACAGTTGTGTGTGCGTAAAAGTTAAAGTTATGGTTCTGGACTTGTAAACTGCATACGTGCAAGGAGAGTGCTGGGGGGTGCACTATCCTTGTACATGCAGGCCCGTATTCACACCTAAGAAGAAGGCTATACGATCTACCTACCAATAAGCCATGGATCCCAGTAAACATCTTTTCAGGGTTATTCACCCCCTGGCACAACCCAGAGCAGTCATAAGCAACTCCTGGGACTCCATGGGTTAGATTTACTAACCTGCGGGGGGAAAAAAGATTCTAGCTCTCACTCTTCTATAGAGGATGTCAGCTGCAAGCTGATTGGTTGCTATGGGCAACATCTCCCCTTTTCCTTCTCCGCAGGTTAGTAAATTTAGTCCCATGTGGTATGAAACTACACGTTCTAGTGTTATGTGATGTGTTTCCAAATGAAAGGGAAATTCTTTTTTTTATCGTGTGGCAGAAAATATGCTCCATTACAGTAGCTGAGCTATGATATTTCCCGTAATCATCCTATTAACTACAACACCATCTAAAAGGCTTCATTTCAAGGCAAGAAACTCCCAGTACTGAAAAACTGCTGACATAATACTTTTCCATGTTAATCACAAACGACTAATGATAAAAACTGATCTTATAGTGTCAGCTATATCATTGATGATGTAGACCCTCCAACATGACCCATTCCATTAGGTCCAAAATATTCCGCTTCTGAGCTTCCAACTGTCACTCACCTGGTGAAACAACTGATATTTAAAAAACTATTTGTCTCTTCAACAAAGGTGGTTACCATAGTAACTGACAGTTGGAAACTGAGAAGCAGAGTATTTTGTACCTAATGGAATGGGTCATGTTGGAGGGTCTGATGACGTTGTGATATTCGCCATGGCAACCATAGCCGTTGGCGCTCCATTTGAAACGCAAAGAAACTGGTGGATAATGTGAAGACCGGCACACAGACTTCACCGCTCGCTGTCCTCCATCACCCACCTCAAGACACTTTAGTATCTTCTCCAGATGAGCATTGTTGGTCTGTAGAACTTCTAGTACCCCGGGAAGGGTGGCAGCCCGGAGGGCATTGGGCCGGTCCTTCATGTTGTTCATTAACTCTTTCCAGGAACCGTCCACTTGAGAAAAAAGCTTGGCTTCAGCTGGGAGTTGTCTAGTAAGAAAATACATATTAGGAGGGGAAATATATACATTGCAGACAGGGGCGTAAGGGGGTGCGTCTGCTATGGGGTGCGAAGGAGAGTACTGAGCTCTACTGCGATATACATTCATACATGGAGCGCCTATCAGCTTCTATCAAGCAGCGGTCCCACCCATAAAGATTTGAGCCCCGCCTCCTTGCTATGGGGCCCAAATCTTTCTCCTTCCGCCCCTAAATGCAGGTCCAATGTTCTGAATGTAATTCCCCCTTTCTTCCACTTTATTGCTTTTCTCCTTAATCTGATTGTAAAGTCTACTGAGGAAGGGAGGAAATGCAAGTGTGTTTATTACTGTGTAATGTTATATAAGATGTCAAACTCACAAGAGATCACAGAGTGGGAGACATAAATATAGTTATCTACGTGGACATAGTACAGAATGTGCTGCCAGCACCTTTATATAACAACATTATAATGTCTCGGGATCAGTAAAATGGTTATTATGATGTAGACACACTTATTGTCATATATACTTGACTGAAAGTCATTATTTTACTTGACACCTAAAAAAAACATAACAGGTGATCCATTAAATATTCCCTCCAGTGACTTCAGTGATTCCATAAAGTCAGACATGTGATGAGTGAACTTTATATCAGAGCTGACTTCTGCCGCTTTCAGACTGCAGCCCCAGCAGTAACCTGGGTTTTTCAACCTGGGTTATTGCCAGGGCTTTTTGGTGAAAAAAATAAAAAAAACCTGGGTAGGCCCCTTAAAAAATTCCAGGGCAGACACGGGAAATTTTGGGTCCCAGGTCTACGCTGACATTGTGAAGGGGCTGCGTGCGGCTCCCGGGGAGGGACTCGTTTACTGTTGCATAGCAACCAATCCCTCCAATCGGGTGCATTAGGTGAGACCCGGGTTGAAAAACCTGGGTCTGCACTTTTCACACTGCCGCTTGCCTGGGGTCCGACATGGGAAAAACCCTTCTTTTGTTTCCCGTGTCTAAGTCCCGGGTTACTAGACCCGAAACCAGGACCCTGGTACATTTTAGATCAGCACCAAAAACCTGTGTTTTTAATGGCAATCTGAAAGGTTAGAAACGCATGGGATGGACAGCATTGAATATACAGTGGCTGTAGTTACATCCAGAAATATCTGACATAGTAATAATCGGTGTCCTATATTCTTCTCTAATGTATGATGAATATAGCGCCTGATTGCATGTGCATGGAGTTGCTAAAGTCGTAAGATGACATCCTCCTCTCACGTGCACCTCCGTGTCCATCACCTTACCCTAACTTCTATGCCCGGATCACTGTGCGTACGGAAGGCCTTGCCGTATGAAGCGCCACACCATGCAATTTAAATGCATCGCATGGCCACATGACGTATCCTGGCACATGCGGTGTGTTGTCATGCCCTGATTTCCGAAACTCTGAATGTACAGAAACCGATTCCGTAGATTCAGAATTCCGATGCGTAACATCTGCCACGCACCCCATGACTTATACACAGCACTGGCGAAGGTCGCATTTCATTATTAACTCTGGATCAGGTTCCACGGTCATTAATATTAAATGTTAAACTTTAAGCTGCACCTGTGGAAAGCACAGCGCCTATGTGGAGACCTCCCGGTGATGGGGCGATGTTGGGAGATGGCTGAAAGGTCTCTGAACTACGTGACTGAAACCACGAGGAATCTGTTTGAGTATTGGTATGGACCGCATTCACTGATCAGCAACCGCACTTAACTCACCTGACCCGGCCCGCAATCCATAGGGCTTCCTTAACTAACCGTTTTTATTTTCCGTCTTATGAAGAAGATCCCTTCCCTACGTCCTCCCCGGCTAATTTAAATCCCTCCCCCCCCACCACTTAAAAAAAGGACAGAGGCTGCTATGGCCACGCCTCTTTCTTTAAAGACCGCACGTACTGAATCTATGTACCTAAATGGTACGTAAATTGCATAAATTATCTACTATACATCCTAAGCCGCAGCTTCTTAAGAGTGAATCTGGTCCAATATTACTAATAGAATGACAGGTTAGCTACTGGGTAATAAGTAGTGTGCTGGGGCATTTTACTTTGTCTTTGTGTAGCTAAACCCGGCCTTGCAAGCAAATGTTTATTAACCTATAGAAATTAAAAGTTGGGGGTACAGCGCTACAAACACTAGTGTGTGGATAGGGGAAAATATTGGTGGTGGGATAGGTGAGATGAATATTGTTGGTGAAGTCCGTGGAGCTTATTAGTTCGTTGGTGGTATCCAATGTTGTTGGTAGGAAGAATATAGAGAAGGGGGGGAGAAGAGAACAATCGGCAGATGGTGAAGTACTGTATGTAAACCTTAGGTAACAGAGATGAAGTGCACTCACCCTCTACTTCTCTTGAAGTATAGCCTGTAGTGTTAGGGTGTTGAAGTGCTGTGGTTGCAGTCTCTGGACGGCCGTGGTGCTGGTCTATCTCTGGTCAAAACGGTGTGTTGGTCAGGACCTTTCTGTGTCTTGACTCTTTGCAGCAGCGGAGGTAGCAGGCTCCGGGACCACGGTCCGGCAGGGAGAGAGGCACAGGATAGTGAAGGTCCGTGGGGTAGGTAAATTATGTTAAGGCAGACTCGACACTCACCTTATTTGTGTCTTGGTATATTGCGTTGTGCAGTACACTTGCACGCAGTGTCTGTAGTCGACAGGGGTCCCGAGACGGTGGCGCGGTCACTGGCTGGAGTGGCTCGTCCGGATCGCTCTTTCCCCTCTGGGTGATGTGGCGTCTGCGCTCCGGTGTTCGTGTGAGCCTGTTGGAGGCTTAGTCGGAGAGGGCTGCTTCCCTCTGCAGTCACTCGAGCCGCAGCCGCGGCTGGAACTAAATGTTCGAGGCTCCTACCGGCGGGGGGAGCTAGTTTAATGAGGGTGGGAGGGCGGGCTAGGCGGCCATACGCTCCTGTGCCCCCTGAAGGATACCCTAACTTCAGCCGGCGTAAGGAAGGGGCCTATACGCCCGCACAGGGGGAGTGTCAGGGTAAGTAAACGCCGATACGCTGTGCTTTAGTAAGTACAGCGCATCGGCGTAGGTCTGGATCAGGCCCTATGTACCTAAATTGCGTAAATGATCTACTATGCATCTTAAGCCGCGGCTTCTTAAGTGTGAATCTGGTCCAATATTACTAATAGAATGACAGGTTAGCTACTGGGTAATAAGTAGTGTGCTGGGGCATTTTACTTTGTCTTTGTGTAGATAAACCCGGCCTTGCAAGCAAATGTTTATTAACCTATAAATTAAAATGAGCAACCTCCATTTTGTGTAACTCTGTTTTGTAAGTATGTCCGATACTAGCAGCTGCCAGGGGGTAGCTACATTGGGACTTTTATTGAGCGTCACCTATAGCAGACAAGCATTGAAAAAAGTGGCATGTGACTTTTGGTCAGGATGACAACAGGCAACCCCAGCTTTGTCTGTAGATAGTTGCACTCTCTAGCAACTGGCCAACAAGCTAGAATCAGTCGCTCCTCCCACAACCAGGCCTTTATACTCATCCCAAGCCCTGCATAACTTATACACAGTCTAAGAGACTAGTTGCAACATGTATAGAAATATTAGCGTTGCTGTCAGACTGACATGCAAAAGTGCCACCATGCAACATCTACCGATCATGTGATGATGATCATGTGACACATCGGGTTGACTATACCTCTGGATGTCAGACGCCAGAAAGATTTGCTCCAGATACAGCCAGTTTCTCTGGCAGGTCATCCATTCCTCCATGGTACGGCAGAAGAGATTCAGTTTCCGATCCCACTCATCCACAATGTTCTAAAACCAAACAAATGAGAAGAAGACGGAAGTGACTGGATTTGATTATCCTGCTGGTAACACACACAAAGGCTTCAGTACATCTAACATCTAACAGCCCAGCTTCTGCTTCCGCTAATTCCTACTGCGTTTGGCCAGAATCCAGGTGCATGCAAAACAACAAGATTCCCCCTTGTGTGCATGGTCCATGTGTAGTTTCCTTCTTAAAAAGCAATCAATGGGACAGATCCAGAACAACGTTTCCGTCCGTATTTACGCCTGGCGGAGATGTAAAAAGGCGATTTGGTATGTCCTGAGCATGCGCACGACAGAGGATACGCTACGTAACGTAATGTAGCTCTGAGCGTAAGGGCATTTCACGTATCAGTAACGGAAAAACATTTGAGGGGGCGTGCCTATTTTACGTCAGCCGAAATTACAATGAAATTAGGTAAGTGCCACAAGGTACCTAAAAACGGAGGGCGGGTTAAGAGCAGGACGCGTAAGTCAGGTGCGGATCTGTCTTAGGAGTGAATACAGTCCACCGTTCTCTACTTCATTTATTTAAATATTATGCTGGGTTTTTTTGCTAAAAATGACTGTAAATAAATGGAAAATAATAAAAAGACGTCACATCTGTCACTGAATTAGTAAGGACTTTGTAGATTATGTTTTTTACATCTGACATGACACATAGAGTTGTGTTTTGCAATAGGAATAAATACACATTACATAATTATGCTTCAGACACTAAATGCATAATTATCATCTCACGTCTCCCCCAGAACATCCATTTTTGTTTGCTGTTGCCAGCGAGTGCTGGTTATTCCCTAAAAACTCATATGTGGACTTCTTATAATTCTAAAATCTTTTTATGCCTTACATTAAAAGACTCATTAATTCCAAATGACTCCCTGAATGGTCGTGCAGGGGTAATAAACACATATAACGCTGCCTAAATGTTTTGGGTAAATGACACTTTGTTCTGTAAGCAGTAATATTGTCATCTGTGAATGTTTCCTAAAACTCCTCTCATTGGTCCAGATTCACAGTTACGGAGTTTTGGTCTTACGTACGTTGTTTTAAGAATCGAGCTACTACGCATGCCTAGTAGCTTATTTAAGCTATCTATGTAGCATTTCTGTACGTACATTGCGTAAGCGCGGTCTAAAGATAGCGCAAATAAGAAGCGCAGTACGTACATAGCATAAATAAGCTACTACGCATGCGTAGTAGCTCAATTCTTAAAACAACGTACGCAAGACGAAAACTACGTCACTGTGAATCCGGACCCTTGTAGTGAAGAACAGGGGCTGTAGTGGAGACGGGATGGGCAAAACTGGGTGGAGCCATGTGATATTGGGGGCGGGGCTGAGCGGGCCCATCTGCATGGAAGAAGCTGTTAGAGGTTGACACCTTAAAACAGTGCTTGGCGCTAGTACTCCTACATGGAGCAGCGAGCGCTGTTTTAAGCTGTCAACCTCTGACCGCTTGCTTACAGTTTAGAGTGAGCCGCTCCCCTTGGGGGCCTATAGTTACGCACCTGATGGAGGAGATTTTCTTACATACTGTTTATATAGCAGACCCTCCAACATGACCCCTTCCATTAGGTACATTATACTCTGCTCCGGAGCTTCCAACTGTCACTCACCTGTTTTTAATAAACTGATGTTTGTAAAACATTTTTTGCTTTAACACTGGTGGTTACCATAGCAACTGACAGTTGGAAGCTCAAGAGCAGAGTATTTTGTAACTGATGGAATGGGTCATGTTGGAGGGTCTGATATAGTGACTTCAAAAGACCAATGGATCCGATCCAGACTTATAATGCTACTGTGCTTAAGACTTAGAGCACTTTGTGCATAGCAGTGATACGAGGCCACTCCCCTTACGCATACGGACTTGCGAGCCGCAGACCCCACCTAAACATCCTGCATAGTCTGGATAGTATGGAGGGTGTTTAGCCTCTTACGCGGATCTCGTGCCTTATTTTCCCTACCTGGTCGTAACACGTTCTGCCCTATTCCGTCTAGTTTTCCGATCAATGGCATTAGAAAAAAAGCTCTACGTTTGCATGTCGTGTGTGCACATGGATTCAAATGATGCAATCGGAATGGATTCTGCACGATACTGCGTTGCGATTTTTTACACCTTTGATGGGTGCCGACGACAGGAGGGTTTCATTCTGCAAGTGGGCGGCGTTTAGCATTACAATGGACAGTAAGGATCACTTCTGATCCATTGCCATATTAAGTGGAGGATGGATCGGAAGTCTTAAGGTAGAGTGAGAGTGTCGGAGGGAAGAGAGAGGGGTCTCCTTTGCCCTCGCACGGACGCCTGGATACAGCAGGAACCTGTTATCCAATCCTCAATGGCGCTGCATTCAGAGCTCTGGATTCGATCCAGGTCACACATGCACATTGGCGTGACTTGCTATTACAATGTACAGAATAAACACACCCTCTCTCTTCGTTCCGACGTTTGCACTGCCAACAAGTAGTGGTAAAACGCGTGGCTGTTTCCCTGCAGACCATTCACATCACCCAACACACACTTTGACTGATTGATTTAATTATTTACTTTGCAAATGTAGGTGTTCCCTCACCAGATACAGGACTGGATCCAGACTCCTATTAAAAGGGACGCATTTTGCGACCACAAATGCGCCGCACTTCCAATACAGATCCGGGACCTTAGGATCCAGTCTTATCTAGTGAAAGTGTTTCTGATGGCAGACCAGGATGCAGAGATTGTGTACGCCAAGTGAGGGGGTTCATAGATTTTACATTAAGGGCGTGCTCTGTGCCCATTGCTGTACCCAGACTTCCCCTCTGTCACCATTTCACATGAGGACATCTCAGAACTCTTAAGGTAGGGACCACGTATCGTAGATCCGTGAGTGCAAGAGGAGTGGCCTACCCTTTCCTGCGGATGGCTAGTTACAGTGGGAATCTGAGTGCAGCAGGATCCTGAATCTGGATATTTTTACCCAAATTTTTCAATCAGGGAATATGTAATAGAACAGTCATTACAGCCCCACTTTAAATTACGTATTAAAAATAAGTTTATGTAGATTGAAAAAAGAATGAAGGCTTCCGCTTTATCAGGGTGAACCCAATATATTACCTTAATTGGTTGGCAGTAGCGGGAACTCTTGATTGTAGAAAGCGTAACCTGAGATTCTTCCAGTTGAGCCATAAGATCTTCTGCCGATGCGATAATCAGAATTTTGGACAGGTCAGATTGATGCAGCGTTAACTTGAAGTCCGTTTTATTCCACAGGCTGGTGATTTTATTAAGCATGGCTTCCAGTGTGGCCTCATTTGTGGCTGTTGTAGAGATGTCGATGATTTTGTCTTTGTGCTGCAATATCTAAACAGTGAAAGCAAACAATTAGAGGATGATTAAAGAGCAGCGATGAAGCCGGGGGAGTTTAGGCATTTTCTGAACATATTACAGGAGCGAAAAAGAGAAAAAGGGAAATTAAACAGCTATTTAGAAGAACTGCGTATTAATAAGACTTAGAGAACACGTCTCCAATCGGCTACAGGATGCTGTAAAATCTAATTGTCTTTCTATATCTGTATTAATACAACATTAACTAGAAAGTCGTTTCCATACAGAGCATTCATATTAATGAGGAACGAAGTAAGAAAATAGGCATAATGCAGACTGCATAACAACTAAGGGGAAAACCATCGATGAACATCAATGAAAAACTCACATGTGTAACTATTCATTTAGGGCCATATTCAGAGAACCGTTTTCGCTGCGAGTCCTGTGCGGATTTTTAGGTTCGTTTCAACTGCGCATGCGTAGTAACTTTATTCACAGAGTTCACCTAGACTATACGTGCGGAAGTGCCTCACGCGGGTAAATACGCACGGATCTCCCACGTTAAAATACGAACGTGAGAATTTAAATAAAAATGGGCGGGGGGAGGCATTTTAATGGAGTGTGGGCGCGGTGTGGGTGAGGTTAGTTAGATACGCACGTACGGGACAACTGGACGCACGTAAATGCCCACGGAAAGATAAGGCAAGTCCAGGCACTCGTAAGTCACATAAAACCCGTCCGTGTGAGGGGAGTGTCAGGGGCGTGTGAGGGGAGTGTCAGGGGCATGTGAGGGGAGTGTCAGAGGCGTGTGAGGGGAGTGTCAGGCGTGTGAGGGGCGTGTCAGGGGTGTGGCCTTGCTGCGTCCGTGTGAATAATTGCGTACATTTTTCGGACAGTTCTCTGAACACGGCCCTTAGAGAGTAGTAATTATATTAATTTGTCAATTAGTGATTGCCATTTCTGCTTATTGAGGGTTAAGATTAAAAGACACTACAACCTTCTTTGGCCTTCAATCACACCTAAGAAGCTCCGGCTTCTTAGGTGCGTAACTTTGAGAACGTAACTACTGCACATGTTCAGTAGTACATTTACGCAATCTACGTACCAGTCAGGTGTGTAGATTGCCTCCGTGCGGTGTTTAAAGACCGCACGGAGTAGTTTAGTTAATTACGCACTATGCACAGCTAGTTAAGGTAGCCACACCCGTTTTTAGTGCTATGAGGTAGCTAAAAACGGGTGGAGGGGGGACGGTTAGGGGCTGAAGGAGTGAGTTAGGGGCGGATCAGTCCACACCTAACTCACTCTTAACTGTGAACACAGTCCCTTGTTATTATTACTGTAATTGCATCTTTGTATTTATCTAATAATTCTCATCTCTAAACATTCCATGTAGAAACCCCATTCCAATTACCAACACAAATCACCTGCTGAAGACTCTGAAACAAGTGGTTGCCGTTGGGAACGGACATTCCTTAGCAACATCTGTGATTACTGGACTAGCTTATAGACTGCGTTATTTCATTGCAAGGATACGGATTGTCAGTCATTTATTTCAGTAAACCTATGAAACGATTTTAATTATGCCACATAGTTTTGAACCCCTGGGGTTACCCCTAGGAAAGGGCTATTTCTTTGGTTATTGTGAAGGCCAGAGCTTTTGTATGGAAGTTTGCATTAGTAATAACTTGCGTGGCTGCTGGCATGAGTAGCACTTAAACCTATGCCTTTCAAAATAAACCTTTGTGCGTTGGACCACAGTTGCGATCGGGTTGAACTACCATTATTTTTCTAGTGTGTGCTTTTCCACATTGCGTATGAATACAACAGTGACCTCATATTGCGATATTGTGCCGTGCCCTTCCTTATCTAACGCTCAGTCTGTGACTTCACCTTGACCCTGGCACTTCTCCTGAAGTACCTGTGAATATCAGTTACTACAGGTAGCCCTCTTCAAAACTCGGTTGTGATGTATAAGACTACAGAGATCAGCTTTTTCACACTGCACATGTGATGAATATATATATATATCGGTGTTATACGGAAGCACTGCACATGTGATGAATATATATATATATCGGTGTTATACAGAAGCACTGCACATGTGATGAACTTCTGTATAACACCGCTATATACCCCCTGTACTGTATAACACCGCTATATACCCCGCTGTACTGTATAACACCGCTACATATCCCCTGTACTGTATAACACCGCTATATACCCCCTGTACTGTATAACACCGCTATATATCCCCTGCACTGTATAACACCGCTATATATCCCCTGTACTGTATAACACCGCTATATATCCCCTGTACTGTATAACACCGCTATATATCCCCTGTACTGTATAACACCGCTATATACCCCCTGTACTGTATAACACCGCTATATACCCCCCTGTACTGTATAACACCGCTATATACCCCCCTGTACTGTATAACACCGCTATATACCCCCTGTACTGTATAACACGCTCAGCGCAAAATCTTGGGTCTCGATCAGGCCCAAAGTCCATATAAACAACTTTATCTGCCCTGAAGCAAAACAAGCATTAAATTAGACAGTGTAAGTGTGTGCTGCTGATAATTTTCTAATTATTATTTCCTTTAATGCTGATCTTTGAAAGTTGTCATATGGTGTTTTTCTTAACAGTGACTGTCTGTATTTATGGACAGACATGTAATAACCCTGTAATAATCAATATAATTATTATAGCTGACACATAATAAGTATTCCTCTTTATCCGTCCTGGCAGCTAAATGAACGGCATCCATATGGTAATCTAGTTTCCAGTCATTCTGATGAGCAGGGCACTAGCAATTAACTACGGGGATCTGTAACGAATTGGTCGATAAATTTCATGTTATGAATATTAATCATTTTCTGTCAGGGATGGACGTTATGTCATTTGGTGTTGGAATGTTACAGCTGTATCATTTTAGACATCATTCTGAATTATAAAATATATTAGGTTTTGGTTAGCGTTAGGGTAAGGAATTAGGATTAGGGTTATGTATTAGGATTAGAGTTAGGGTATGTAATAAGGGGTAGTGTTGGGTTATGTATTAGGATTAGAGTTAAGGTAAGTAATAAGGGGTAGTGTTTGGTTATTTATTAGGATTAGAGTTAGGGTATGTAATAAGGGGTAGCGTTGGGTTATGTATCAGGATTAGAGTTAGGGTAAGTAATAAGGGGTAGTGTTGGTTTATGTATCAGGATTAGAGTTAGGGTATGTAATAAGGGGTAGCGTTGGGTTATGTATCAGGATTAGAGTTAGGGTAAGTAATAAGGGGTAGTGTTTGGTTATGTATCAGGATTAGAGTTAGGGTAAGTAATAAGGGGTAGTGTTGGGTTATGTATCAGGATTAGAGTTAGGGTAAGTAATAAGGGGTAGCGTTGGGTTATGTATTAGGATTAGAGTTAGGGTAAGTAATAAGGGATAGCGTTGGGTTATGTATTAGGATTAGAGTTAGGGTATGTAATAAGGGATAGCGTTGGGTTATGTATCAGGATTAGAGTTAGGGTAAACACTTATTGTGATTAGGGTTAAGAATTAGGATTAGAATCAGGTTTAGGAATTAGGGTTGCGATTATTGTAATGCCGAACAAACATGGCACCTCTGTCTCAGTCTCTGTCTCAGTCTGATCGACAACAGCCGATGAGTGAACGCGGTCAGCCTTTCAGTGCAGGCACATTCGAAATTCAGAACATTGGACCAGAATGTCTACTGTTTCTGGGATCCACTATGGAACCTGCCCTCCCCATCTTCATCCCTGTGTCTCCTGTTTGTTCACCCCCTCCCACTTAGCATGTCAGGGCCCTATTCACACTCCAGAAGCTTGTGCTTCTTAAGTGTGTAGAAATGAGAAATACGCATGTGTAGTGGGTCATTTACATAATCTACATACCATTTAAAGACCGCAGTAGAAGGAGGTGTGCCACGGCAGCCTCTGGGAGGATTTAAGAAGCGTGGGAGGGGGGATGTATGGTAAGGAGTCGGGGAGGGGAAAGACCATAAGTATTCTCCTTCTTAAGAAAGAGAATACGAACTGGAACTTAGAGAAAGCCCTAATTTCTTAAAAAAAAGGGGGGAGGTGGCGGGGGAGAAAGCTTTAAGAGAGGTGCGGATACATGCTTATATATACATGCTTATTCACATGCTTCTTATGAGCAGGGCCTTCCTCCCTCCTGTCATCACCCCTCTACCTTGTCATTAATTCCCACTGCTTCTCTCTACTGTCTCTCTCTCTCTCCTTATTCACCTGCTCCTACACACATATCCAGCATCTTTATTCTCCATACACATTATTCTGCTATTTTTGTCCTGTGTTTTATTTTTGCATTGACTTTCTCAATTTACCTTATTTATTTGATATATTTACTTGTACCCTTTCCGTTAATTGTGTTGCATATGTAGCTATTGCCTTTGTATGGCGCCAGGGATACCATGTGACACCTTATAAATAAACGTTATGATAATAATAATAACAACCTTTGTGATCTGTCTCCCAGAAGGATAACATACGTGACATTGAAACAATGATGGACTAGACATTAATGTTGAATTTATATCAGAGGTATAACTAGAAATATTCCAAAAATGTTGGCAAGGTGCAGCGGGACATCACTGGAGGATAGTGCCAATTATTAGTAAGTCACAGAACGAGCGCTTATTTACAAATCATCTTAGAGACTCCATGGCGAGTAGGGACTCCATTAAATGTCTGGATGATCACAGGCAGGTGCTGAATATATGTACTAGTCAAACACAGATAGCCAAAGACCAATATTACACTGGCCATCTCCATCAAACACTTACAAAATACTGAATTTTGTAGAATAACCCAATGCTGTCTAACAACACTAACATAGCCAGAGCATTCACTGAACAAGTTGTGGGCTACTAACGTGCCTCTAAGCTTCACACCTATCCATGTTACGGCTTAGAAACTAAAAGATTATCTCCAGTCGTGGTGCTCTCATAAGAAGCTCTTATCACTTCCGCCTTTAAAGTCACCCACTGGTTATATACTGTAGATATAGCCCGAGCCTTATCTGCCCCAGTGGTGCAAATAAGAGGGTAAGGGCAAAACCACAGTGCCTGAAATTATTTGCAGGTATGATTTCCCACCTCACCTGCCCAGCTGCTCGAGAAACCAACGCGTTTCACTCCCTGCACAAGCAGCTTAACAATGTTTTCCTCATCTCAATACTTATATGTACAGTGTGTAATCTGGGGGATGGATTTGGTATAAAATATAGGGGAAAAATGTAAAAAGACGATGAAGACGTGAAATAAACAGGTGTAAAGGGGAGAAGGATAGGGACAGTGGGGTAGATCCAGAACAACATGTGCCGTACGTTTATTCGCGGAGCGTATTTTCGTGCACGTAAGTTCGCTACACTCCCCTCGGCACACCCCTTGCACGGACGTATTTTGTCAAGATACGCTGCCCAAACCCCACCTTAACTTTTTCACACGTAACAGCGTACGTCCGCTAACGGACGTATAGACTACGTGAACGTACGCAGCTTAGCATGCCCATACTGTACACTTTAAATACCACCCCCCGCCTACTTCACGTATTTCAGACGTATTTGGGAGGAACGTAAATTAGGCACGCCCACACGTAAGTATTTACGTGACACATACGTGAATGGCCCATACGTTCACAATTACGCTACGTGAATGTGCATATTTTCTATGGTGCGCATGCGCAGTGCGTTCTAAACTGCGAATTTACGTCTCCGCCACACGTAAATTCACTCCGATGCGTAGTTCAGGATCAGGCCCAGTACCACAAAAAAATCTATGTACCCTACTGATCCACCCTTTTCATCTCCACCGCAACCTCAAAGGAAATCTGGACTTGGATACTTTTTCCTGCTTCACCTATTGGGAGTGAACATGCCTACGCTTTTGGTAAAAACAGGCATATTTTTGTTTAAAATAAGTGTACAACAACCCAACTTTGCCAATTTACTTGGGGGTGTCATTTTTACATTCATTGGGGTAGATCCAGAACTCCGCTTGCAATCCGTTTACTCACGTAGCGTATTTACGCGCGCATACTTTCTATACACTCCCCTAGACACACCCCTTGAATGTACTATTTTGTCCGAGTTCCGCTTTCCAAACCCTACCTTAACTTTTACCCTCGTAACCGATGTCATACGCACACGTACGGATGTGCAAAACGTATTTATGCAGCTAAGCACGCCCATACTGTACACTTTAAATACTAACCCCCGCCTACATAGCGTATTTCAGACGTATTTTTGACTCACGTAAAATTGGCACGCCCACACGTACGGATTTACGTGACAAATACGTGAATGGCCCATACATTCACATTTACGCTACGTAAATGCGTATTTTCTATTGTGCGTATGCGCAGTACTTACCAAAACGCGATTTTACGTGTCCGTCACGCGGAAATTCGCTCACAAGCATTGTTCTAGATCTGCCCCATTGTCTGGAAACCACTGCTAATACCCATGCATTATTATTATAGCATAAGACATACTTACCCTAAGTTCCAAAAGGCTTCCCAGGGTGAAGTTCTTATCTTTCATTATCATTCGACCGATAGTGAAGTATATACTGTCCCAATGCCTGGCTTGAAGACAGGGATTCCTCAAAGCCACCACAATGGGTAAACTTTGTTTAAAGTCCATAATGGATTGTTTCAGGCTTGTCACAACGACATTTGGCGGCAATCCTAAAATGAGACGTGGCAAATAGATTGAATAGTGGCCAACAGAATTTGATGCGTTGACTAGTGATTACAATAAGCAAGCATTACCTTTCTCAAGCATGAACAATGTATGGCTGAATCTACTGACATCCCGCTGCACCACATCCACATTGAGGTTCTCAAAGGAAGTTACTCTCCACTCCGCGGACAATCTGGCCCATTCTTCTTTGGCCTCCCACAGGAGCTTCCTTAAACTCAAATCACACTCAACTTCAGAGAGTTCGGCGTTGACCATTGGGGCTGTGATTGCAGCTCCAGGATTCTTGTTAGACAAAAGCAAGTCAACGAATTTTGTCTTCATCTGGGTGATTGAGCTGCCGAAACGTTCCTGGTAGCTGGAGTAACTCTGAGCCTTGCTGGCAATAACCTCAAACTCTTCCAGGAGGTTGGCAATGATCTCTTTGGCTTCAAGTGGAAATGTGTCCCCTTCCAGAAGAATTGGGTTCCTCACCTAACAAAAAAAGGCAAATACATAAATACATTGGCGCTTCCAGGGGCGTAATGAAGTAATTTATGTCATTCTGCCCCGCCCCTGTCATGCTATGGATCACAGCAGACAGGGGGGTGGGAATTGAGGCAGAAATTTGCATTAAATCAATCATCATACCCCCATTCACTAAGAATTAGTTGAATCACAGACACTAAAAGGAAAGTGGATAATACAATAATGTTATATGTATACATTCACAGAAGTACAGAAGTGTGGATAAGTGTTACACTTCAGCAATTCCCTACCATATTTCCACCTTTTGTTTACATTTTGTCTGATCACATGATCTATCTTTTTAGGTTCCATTTCCTGGACCTCCTATCATATGATCCCTTTACATCACTTCCTGGATCTGTTTGTCATGTGACTACCACTCCTTATTTAAGCTCCTTGAACACATCTCCTATGTCAGAGCAACAGGTTCCCCCTTGAGTGCTGGCTGCCTGTGTGCTATCTGGGTTTTCTGGCTCCCTTCTTGCAGTTTTCCAACCGAGGATTCAAGTTCGCGGCGGAAGTCCATATCCGGTACAATAAATACTAACTGTAAACTGACCGAGAGGGAATGCCCAATTGTGTGCAGGGCCGCCAAGAGGAATTTTGGGAGCCAGTTTAGCAATTTATTGGGCCCCTTCCCCCCACAGTCAACAATTATAGAGAGTTGTTCAACTCCTGAAAGCACCTAAGCCACCCCAAATTTAGGCAGACTTACATGCACGGGCAGCAGTGACAGGAACTATAAGAAACGCTGACTCCTCCCTCTAATGAGGGGAGATGATCACATGGCCATGACATCAGCATAGGTCCACTTGGATGCAGAATCTAATGCACTTCAAGGGACAGATTTACTAAGCTGTCGGTTTGGAAAAGTGAAGATGTTGCCCATAGCAACCAATCAGATTCTAGCTCTCACTTTCTTTTTACATAATAGAGAATGTCAGCTAAA
>WWET01001074.1:361495-373904 GCA_011038615.1 Limnodynastes dumerilii | reverse complement strand
ACGGGGGGCATGACGGGGGAGGGGGGTGTGACAGGGGAGAGGGGAGTGACAGGTGGCATGACAGGGGAGTGACAGGGGGCATGACAGTGGAGAGGGGAGTGACAGGGGGCATGACATGGGTGAGGGGAGTGACAGGGTGCGTGCACTCCTCCTATGCTTATTCACAATTTTTATTTAGAATGCATTAATAATAGGCTGGATCATGATTTAAATACCCAACGCCACCCGCCATGTGTATGCTGTATATATTATACCCCATTGCGGAAGCTGATTTCCGCACAGAACGCTGCATAGGATGGCTGTATATCAGAAGAATAGATACTGTGAATGTGCAATTCCTATTCAGAGCGGACGTAGCATAGCGAAGGTCAGTCAGCTCTTTTCCTTAATTCTGGATCTGGCCCAGAAGCGGAACTTCCATTGACGCAACAGGTGCAACAGCATCGGGGCCCATGCTGATACAAGGACCCGCAGCCGTTATCACCACACCGCCAAAGCTCCCCACCGGGTTACTTGGGATATCATCAGGGCCAATGCATACTTTTTGCACCTGGGCCCACAACTGGCTAGTTCCACTTCTGATCCTGCCCAATAATATGAACCTGGACAAACCAATTTGCAATATGCGGGGTGCAAATGAAATACATTTCTTTATGTGCAGGGAAAATATTAATAATGTTATAGGAGCACACAGACACTGAACAGCCTTTACGATCATTTTGATTTTAAATTGAACTCTATTTAACTCTAAATATATTGGCACATTTTCCCTCCACCTGCCATTTAATATGATTTCACTCAGGTGCAAATGTGCAATTTATTTTTGCTGTTGCTCCCACGTCTGGGTCAGCCCCATTAAGGTCCGGATTCCCAGTTACGTAGTTTTCATCTTACGTACGTTGTTTTAAGAATTGAGCGCTTATTTACGCTATCTATGTACCATTTCTGTACGTAGATTGTGTACGCACGGTATTTAGACTGCGCTTACACAATCTACATACAGAAATGGTACGTAGATAGTGTAAATAAGCTACTAGGCATGCGTAGTAGCTCAATTCTTAAAACAACGTACGCAAGACGAAAACTACGTAAGTGTGAATGCGGATCTAAGTGCTTAACTTTACTTACCTCCAAAAGCTGGATATTTTTAGCGTAGGCGACAGCGGGTAGAGAGGAGTGGATCATTTCTACCACTGACTGTAGATGTTGTAGACAGGCTGCCTGGAACTCCAGACTCCTCACTCTGACCAGGTGAACCCTCCTCTCGATCTTCATCCGTTGGCATTCCGTGATGAAGCCTTTAATCATTTCCAAGATGCTTCGGAATTCCTCAGGTGACAGCTCCTCCTGGGCGGTGCTTATCTTCAATCTCAGGCTCTCTGAAGTTTCCACCATTGTGCAGAACTTCTTGAAGTGGCTGCTGTATATTTCAACCTTCTCCATGGACAGTTTAACAAGAGAAGAGATTTTCTTCAGCTGAAAATAAAAACGGAACAGATGGATCTGGAGTGTAAGGAAATGAAGTAGTAGAGACCAGATTTTAGGACCAGATTTTAGGTCTTGAAGGTTGCCGAAGATGTTTTTTGTGACTGAGAAAATGGCTTCTGAAGATGTGTTCAAGGTCAATATTCTGTAACTATGCCACGGACTGGAAGGAGACTATGATGGCAGGAGATGGTTTTGCGTTAGGGCTGACATACCTGACTCTGATATATGGAATCCATTCCAAGCAGGAGCTCACAGTCAGGCCAGGATTTTTTACTTCGACTCCATTTTGTCTCTTTCTGATGTACTGTGTTCTTATCACTGGATGGCTGGAGGTAGAATCTGGATAAACAGGGCTCGTGGCTCAGAGGAGATATTCTTCCTATCACATAAGAACACACATAACAGTTAATATGATGCTTGGCTATTTCAGACACATATATTTTGTGTTTTGTGTCATGTGTTTGAGTGTCAGACATTTTTCGGACCTTTTTAAGGCAAGACGTTTGTGTTTAATTTCACTTGAGGTCATCCCCGGTCATCTCTAGACCCTGACGCTCCCCAACTTACCAACAATCACACATGTAATAAGGTGTAAAGGATATTTAAAACCAAGTATAATTCAGAAGACAAAGGTCAAAGAATTAAGGCAAGATTGCTGAAAAAAACAGAGTTATTGAAATATGAAGGATTGAGGAAGTACAATCAGGAGCCCAGTGGCCACAATTTAGCAACACCAGGTGAGAATGTTATGATGTCAAAGTATGACATGGTAACATTCTCAATGGCGACATTGTGGTGAGAGGTGATAAATAACAGTGTAACAGTAATGCTGGTCAGTATCTGTGTAATAATATTATAATAGTATAATAGTATTAGAGATGAGAGGTGATAAATAACAGTGTAATAGTAACGCGGGTCAGTATCTGTGTAATAATATAATAGGATTAGAGATGAGAGGTGATAAATAACAGCGTAATAGTAACGCTGGTCAGTATCTGTAATAGGATTAGAGATGAGAGGTGATGACTCCATTGTCCCAGACCCGGAGAGAGAGGGGGAACTGGTAGTGATACTCTCCAGCAGCACGTATTGGTGGCAGCAGATATAAACGCTAGGCCAATACCTGCTTCTGGAGAGCTGTAACAGGATGCACAATATCCCTGCATATCAGCCATCTATGAGCCTCTGTAGCAGGTCCACGGTGCTCCACGTAACGTGGCACAAAATGTGTCCCTTTTAGAAGGAGACTTAAGAAAAGTGACAGTTTAATATGAGCACACAGGATATATCACAGAGACCTGCAGGACAGAGTTATGCCAGATGCTGGGTATAAATAAATGATGAAGTTTATGAGCCAGTCAGTATTATAGAGAGGAATTAGTATCACAGAGTACAGCAGTGCCCACTTCTCTGGTTGGCACACAAGACATGAGAGCGTCCGGGCACGTGCGCCAATCTGTTACTTGTTAATGTAGCATCGCCGCTTCAGATGACAATATTGTGACTGGCAGATGGGATGCACTATCTAATGACTGGTGTAATCGCCATTTCCAAACAGCATTCTGCAAATATAGGAATTCATCCTGATCCAATGGACAAAATAACAGAGTGAAAAGTATTTGTGCTGAATACTGATAATATGGTGCAAAATGAGAGGAAATGGTTTTATTCTCAATCTGCTCTCTGAGGATCGTCCACATTTCAAAGGAAAGAAAGAATGTATTGGACAAGGCACAATGGCCCGGGGAGCTAAGGACAGGCTCACATTACTGCACCACAAGATGCTGTGAAATGTAGTTCTATAGTACGACCTGGCCACATTGTTGTAAAACTACAAATCCCAGCATGCATAGCAACTCAGAACATCTCAGAACATGTGTAGAGCCGCAGACTGACCAGGCCTGGTGCAGTACAACACAAGTGACTAAGCATCCTAACCTTAACCACCCCCTTCCTGTAGTCTAACTTTAACTGTTCCTTAACCCTAACTCTAACCATTCCCATCCTGCAGCCTAACCTTAACTGTCCCCTCTATGCAGCCTAACACAAACAATGAACCAGACCTTAACGCTAACCCTAACCACCTCCTTCCCAAAGTCTAACCTTAACCCTAACCATCCCAGTCCTGCAGCCTAACCTTAACTGTCCCCTCTATGCAGCTTAACCCTAACAATGACCCGGATCTTAACGCTAACCCGAACCATCCTCGTCCTGCAGCCTAACCCTAAACCTAACCATCCCCTTCCCAAAGTCTAACCTTAACCATCCCCATCCTGCACCCTAACCTGTACCCTGTCCGCAGCTTAGCCCTAACAATCACCTTCTAGCAGCTTAACCCTAACCGACCCCGTTGGGGAGAGTACAATGGGAATGGGCAGCTTGACAAAATAGAAGCATTCATCATTGTTGCTTAAACTATCTTAATCAAACGTTTTTACACTGATATAGCCGCGATTAGGCTGATGACGGTATTAGCGGGATTATATAGGGATAGGAATAGGGATTGCAGCAGCGGCAGCTGCATCTGCTTTTGGATACAGTATCGCTGCTAGTTAACAAAAAAAATAAGCTCAGCTCGATGGCCCAGCTCCATACAGCCCTTTATATCACCATCACTTGTGAAAATAGGAGTTCATGCTGAATATGTGGATTAGCCCTGTGCATTGTCAATGCTTGATAAATGTAACGTACCTATTGTCTATATATGTCCTATACATGATGAACTCATGTATAGGAGGCAGGATGCAGAAGCTCTCTGACCTATAATAAAGAGTTCAAATAATTCAGATATGCAGAGACCGCAGCGTTCAGCGTGACCTGTCTGTCCTTGGCTATTGGGTCACATGATGCTTCGTTTACTATCAGGCGTTACAGAGTGGTTGGCAATTAGTCGGCCTTTATGTGTCTTACCTCCCAGAAACGTTCTCCTCTACATCATCATCATCTTCCTCACCCCATTCTTCACTATCTAGTATAAGAAAAAAGATCATTACATTTAACAGACCTAAATATTAAGCGCCATAAAATATAACAAACATTTCCATTGGCGTGAACTAAACCCACAATGAGGAGAACATATTTGCATTGTGCTTCACTGTTATGTGTTCAGAGCTCCGAACACCGCACCAGTGGGGGCATCCGGCCTTCTGCGCCTGCTATATAGGACACAAGCATGCCATGGCTCTGTGTATGATACTGCCCTGGGCAGAAGCTGCTGATAAGGATAGCGGCTCCAGCTGACCCCCATCCGCTACTACTCCCCAGAAGCATCATACAGATCCACAGCACGCGAACAGGGTACTACAGCCCCAGGCCTCCATCTGAAAATAGGCCCATACACCCTGCAGATCTCCAGGACTCCCACTGCAGTGCATAAGGATGAATGTCAGGGACATATAGTGTGGGCCCTTAATCATTTTCATCCCCAGGCCCACATGGCCCTCAATCCAGCCCTGAAGTTGAATCTGGAAGGGGGGGAGTAACCTCGCTGCTCTGATAGCTTTGTGCTATTGCCAGGGCTGCCATCAAAAAATGCCCCCCACCCGATAGCGGCCCTGTCTGTCGCTCCTTGTGGTAGGCTGAGAGAATGGACCAACCTTCACATGCGCCAGGTGGAGGAAGCAGGAGGGGCCCTGAGTATGCTTTGCCCCGGGCCCTGCCACTGGTAAGGGTGTCCCTGCCCTCGGTACACCGGCCTAGAAGTCATATATCTGTGTATAGTGTTTTATTGTGCAGAGTATGGCTGCATTGGAATCAGGACATTTGGGCCCTTGGTGAACTAATTCCTAATGAGCTGGAAAGAAGTGTTTCCCGGGATAAATGGCGCATCGGTGGAGCCAGGCTGCCTGGGGAATGCAGAGTGTGATGAAGAATGGGGAGGTCGAGATGTCAGCCATTTATCTCACCAGGAAAACCAAGGCACAGACTTAAAGGCAGATGTTAGGTGCTAATTGTAGACTGAAGCGATCAATCCTGGGTGACTTTGTGCCCCTCTCACAATCAGTGCCAAACGCATGTCATAAGCAGCTGTCAGGTCATATCTTTAACTGGAGTCCATCGGGGACTTACAGTATACTGGCTGCACTAAGCTAGAAATGCAGAATGTGGAGCAGCATCAATACTATACTGAGGTGAGATGTTATATAGAGGAGAACAATGGAGATAGATGTATCCACAGCATTGACGTATTGGGCTGGATCCAGACTTAAGTACGTGCTTGAAATGAGTTACCATGGTGATTGCAGGGGAGTCACATATTAGAGTTAAGAGGTGATGTTTCCTATCCCAAGTCTAAATAACAGTGTGATAGTAAAGCTGGCCAGTATCTGTGTGCAGTAACCAATTCAAAGATATATCTCTGCATGCAAAGAATACAATTAACTTGACTCCCCCTGAAATCAACATGTTTAGCCCAGGAGTAACTAATTTCAAGCACTTACTTAAGTCTGGATCCAGCCCATTATGGTTTTATTTCCAGTATTTACATGTGATCTGTTTATTGATGTGATTTTCCTCATCAAATCCCACCCACCCACTGGAACACTATGGGAATTGCAGTGGTGATTGACAGGGGGCCTAATGGCATGAGTTGCGCAAATAGTATAATTAAGCCCCGCCCCCATATCGACATCTAATTTTTCGTTTCAAGAGCTCACAGAGGAAGAACTGATAGGTGGGCATCCCTGGAGTTCACATCAGCCAGGTAAGTGTCACATGTGCACCTGTGTGTGTTGAAAGCAGCCATTTAGTAGACTGTGGCCTATCAGTTCACCAGGAGCCTGTTACAGGAAGCACATAACACAACATTTACCAGAGAGATCCCTGTATTCTTCCTTAAAGGTGACTTCTTTCTTGACTCCTGACTTTGGATTTCTGATGGCACTTGAAGCGCGATGTGCATTTTCCAGATCGTTCAGAGGTGAAACGTCAGAGGCGAAGGTGGATTGTGTCTCCATGCGCTGTCTCACATCTGTCACAGACTGCAGGGCCAAGCTCACTTCAAATACAGGCAGTGCTTCATTTCTCCCCTCTTTGTGCCTTCTCACTCCTCTCAAATCCTAAAAACAACAAGTTAGCTATTCTAGTGCAATAGATATATCTAATATCACATGTTAAGCCACTCTTCAACCGTCCCCAAATGTCAGGGCGACTCCTTGTATAGTGAGTGATCTCCTTGATGGTGGGATTATATTTCACTTCTAGGTTATTAACACAGCAGTCATTTCTGCATAATTGTGCAGCAGAATGACTCCTCCCACCATATCTGCAGCAGTCTGGATCCTCCCACCATATCTGCAGCAGTCTGGATCCTCCCACCATATCTGCAGCAGTCTGGCTCCTTCTACCATGTCTGCAGCAGTCTGATCCCTTCCACCATATCTGCAGCAATATGACTCATCCCACCATGTCCTCTGCAGTCTGACCCCTCCCACCATGTCCTCACAAGTCTGACCCCTCCCACCATATCAGCAGCAATCTGACACCTCCCACCATGTCTGCAGCAGTATGGCCCCTCCCACCATGTCTGCAGCAGAATGACCCCTCCCACCATGTCTGCAACAGTCTGACCCCTTGCACTATGTCTACAGCAGAATGACTCCTCCCATTAGGTCTAAAACAGTCTGACTCCTCCAACCATGTCTGCAGCAGTCTGACCCCTCCCATTAGGTCTACAGCAGTCTGACTCCTCCCACCATGTCTGCGGCAGTATGACTCCTCCCATTAGATCTACAGCAGTCTGACCCCTCCCATTAGGTCTAAAGCAGTCTGCACTCCTCCCACCAGCAGTATGACCCCACCATGTCTGTGGCAGTATGACTCCTTCCATTAGGTCTACAGCAGTCTGACCCCTCCCATTAGGTCTACAGCAGTCTGACTCCTCCCACCATGTCTGCAGCAGTATGACCCCTCCCACCAGGTCTTCAGCAGTCTGACTCCTCCCACCAGGTCTTCAGCAGTCTGACTCCTCCCACCATGTCTGCAGCAGTATGACTCCTCCCACCAGGTCTTCAGCAGTCTGACTCCTCCCACCATGTCTGCAGCAGTCTGACTCCTCCCACCATGTCTGAAGCAGTATGGCTCTTCCCATTATGGCTGCTGCAGAAGTCTTTTCAATAATGGCAATTTCTTATCACATTCAGTGTACATATATTGAAACAGAGCATAACAACTTCTGCAGGAGGTACCTTGGCACATTGGCAATGGCAACTTATAACAACAATATAGCTATAATGTAAACTAAACCTCCACAAAGTTATGTATATTTATAGAATGTGGAAAGTAAGGTAACCACCAGGGGCGTTTTAAGACGTGAGGGGGCCCTTGTGCTGGATTTGTACATGCCACCCCCCCTCTCAAGACTGTCCCGATTCACGGGCCTTAAAAGGGCCTAACTGTGCTGTAAGCCCCACCCCTTTTTCAGCCCGTGAATCGGGACAGTCTCACCGCAGGGGAAGTGGGGCTCATTTAACATCTATTTCTTCCCTCTGGAAGATATTAGAGGGAAGAAATAGACGCCGAATGGCCCCCTTCCCTGCCAACCCTGGGTGCAGGATGAATGCCACAGGGCCCCCTGTTCTGAGGGGCCCGTGTGCACTGCACACCCTGCACCCATTATAGATACACCAACGGTAACCACAATTTAGCATTGTTCTCAACAAAGATAATGAATATTAATGCAATGGGCCTGAAACATATTTTATTGAGTCTGTTATTTTTAAAACCAGACTTATTTTACTTTTTATAACATTATTATTAGAAAGAATTCACAAGTTTTTGCCCGGAAACTGTCTGTAAACGTACCTTATCGGGAGCAAACTCTGACACTTTCGCGCTTTGGACACCATCGGACGGCCCATTTTCTTTCTTTAAATAAGAATCCTCACTGTGTGATTGATAAGTGACACATTCCACCTTATATATAAAACATTGATGATTCCCATAGCAAAGTCATGCACGGCTGTACTTATATCCACACCACACGCCCAGAGAGCATACAGTGACTGCACATCCTCACACACCATGCACATAAAGATGATTACACCCAGCATATCAACGTGTCACATTTTAAAGGATAACGCTTTATTTGGTAAACTCTAATGCTATATACTAGCTTAGTGTTGTCTGTTGCCCACGAGGGCGCAGGGGGTGGTGGTATTTCTACTACAGACAATGGTTTAGTAGTTGGGAGAATTTTGTGCATGAAAAGTGCATAAAATGGCGACAAATGGGCGCATGCACACGCTATCGACTTCCAGCATGGATGTGGATCTTTGGGATGCAGATTTCCGTGCTGGAAGTGGGGGGCAGGGCGGGGCAGCAAGCCTAAAGCAAGTTCGCAGGTGGGAGGGGCAGGTATTTAAATCGGACAGTAAGGGATTGGACATTTTATGTGGGGTCAATGCGCAAATTAGGATCGCACGGCAGCCTAAAAGGGGACCTGCACAGCTCGCAAGACATTATTCATTCAGGATCTGGTACTACTTTACATTTAAAGTCAGCTAAGGGTGTGCGATAGGGGCGGCCGCACAGGGCGCAAATCTTAAGGGGGCACCATTAAGTTAATATTTATGGTTAAATTGGCTTGAAATTCAAGGTGAGGGGGTGCCCTTTTTCCTTTTTTCCACGGCGCAAAAATTTATAGTTATGGCTCTGTTTAAAGTACATGGTGGTATATGACCTTAGCCTATCATTGGTTTTCTCCTCTGTTGCGGTCACATTGCTGGAAGCTTCTAAGAAACCGAGAAGCATCTGGACGGAATTGGTGACGATATAGCGCAGCATCTCCTGGAACATGGCATCCAGCAGACTCAGGAATCTCCGGAACCGATCCTGCAGATTCCTCCAGTCAGACATCTCTACGTAGTTTGGTTTCATTCCAGAGTCGGGTAAAAAATGACCTTTGAACCCCGCTGCCTCCGCTACCTGGAGTGGAAACAGTGAGACTCCATTACCCCGATATGCCAACAGACTGAATGTATTCTAACAGAAAGATGCCACGTGCTATAAAATCCCATATAGGGGGCGCCATCCATTAATGATCAGCGGAGGAGAGAGAGAGCGTTTTCTTAATGAATTATAACTGTAATTTTTCATTATTAATATTTTTTTCTCATTGCAGACCCAATAATAATGGTTGGGATCCAGAATTGCGCACAACAGGCGACGTATGCATTCAAAGGGGATGATCCAGGCCTACATAAATACAGCGGGCAGCAGCATAAGAGCAGCTGAAAAGCCGTTCTGTGCATGCGCCGGGCAGATGTTGGCCAGCGTAACTACGCCAACTCCCCGAACGAGGATTGGGCATCCGTAGTAGCAGCGTAGTAACGACTGAGGGGCCATCCCTCGCCGTTACTACGCAAAGCTTAGTGTAGGTAGGCGGGGGGAAGTAGTTTAATGAGGGAGGGAGGTGTTTTAGTAAATACGCTCCTGTCCCAGCGTATTTAACCTCGCTTACGCCGGCTGAAGTTAAGGTAAGCGAGGGTAAATACGCTGGGACAGGGGGGAGTGTCGGGGGGGAATGCATGCCGATACGCACAGTGCATCGGCGTAGATCTGGATCAGGCCCAAAATGCTTTAGTACTCTGTGCGTGTGCGGACATGGCAGTAACGCATAAAAATGCACTATAAATGATTCGGGATTATGCAAAATAACCAGCGTAAGTGCTCATAATCTGCTGACGCTATATAAAAACATGTTAATAAATAATATTTAAAATAAATAAACAACCCGCCATTCATACGGCGGAAAAGCCCTTGTGTATGATTCTCCATTATGAACGGGTCCGTTACCCACAGGACCGTGTGCGTTACGATTAATTTAGCGTTCAGGGCATGGCCACTCCTTACGTGCAGAATTTAGGATCGCGGTTAGCGTACATTAGCCTCCACTGCGAGGACGTATGAGTGCTGTGCATGCTTAGTTCTGGATCCTTTCAATGATATTAATTCGTCATTTATTTTTTGTGCCCCCCCCATCCCCCTTCCATCTGGCATGTCGGAAGCCGGCCACTTCTCCATGTATGTGTATATTTATTTATAGACAGCGTGCAGGACTCATTCATGGAGCCTCCATCAGCTCGCTTAGAGTTTCGTAAATGCAGGTTGGGCAGCTGCCGAGGGCCCCCTTCTCCTCCGCATCCTCCTGATCCCACGGTAGTTACCCCTCTAGGTCAGGCCTCAATCTGGCACCCACCCAAAGTTCCCTGGAGGGATTTCTGACTCCTGACCCCTAAATCCAGGCCTGGGTTTACCTTGATAAAGGTCTGAGTGATGGCAGGAATGATCTGTCCTCCAAGCGCCTGCAGTTTATCGCGGGCCTGGTCGCATTGTCCCGTCTGGGTATCACAGAAATCTCTCAGAGAATAGGTGCATGTGCCATCCAGCTGTAAGGACAGAACCCATTGCACACCAATAAATCTTCCACAGTAATATCTCAGGAATTAGTCATTTTATTCTCCAGTTCACAATACATGACTATCCCTCTCCTTGGAGCATGCAGAGTTTGTCTATGTGAACCTATCAGGTGACTCTCCACCAGGGCTCAGCAAGAATCAGACACCTTTCATGACTGGAGGTACGCGATTGGGCAGCTGTGTACAGAATGGGTTCCCTGATTGGCCAAGAGTTCCCCTGAATGCCCTCTGTGGACACAGCAATAAAACAAATGATTTTATTATATGTGATTCAAACTGGATGGCTGCAATTATGATTCAAGTCATTCATTAAATGCCCTGTGACAATGAGGGTATTGGGCCACAGGTGAGTAACTAAGAGTCTTGTAATGTTAAGCTACAGACAGGGTTAATCCGCCACACTTTTTTACACAGTACCCACAGCTGGAAGACCTGGGTCTAATCAGAGTTAGTTAGAGCTGGAGAGGAGATCATAAATAGCTGGTTTTTATTGTGGGTGGGGGAACCAACATCAGTTTAGTGGCCAGTGACCAGAGAAATAACTGTGTGTAAAGGTAGCTGCAGGGACTTGGGATTGTAAACACTGCTGTATGTTTTTGGAATGCTGGACTGTATACATCTTCCTGACCATAAAGAACAGCAATCTGGTTCAGCCATCCTGTGTGAGCAGCATCTATTTGCAATGCTGATCACAGAACATGCAGGAGTGACATCTTTAATTTAAAGAGGGAGCATAGTATGATATAAAAACAAATATTGGGATAAAAGATAGAGACAGAAGACAGAAATAATGTACAAGAAGTTATTATATTTATGAATGTAAATGAAAAGGGGAGTGGCTTACTGAAATGGAGGTGTGGTATGCTGAAAAGGGGTGTGGTCTAGCATTTTGCAATGTGGTGCTTTAGAGCCTGAAACTCTGAGCACAAGGTGTAATAATGACTGGTTCCATCTCTTCTTTACCTTTATTAGCAGGATAGGAAAACCTCCATACTGGCTGTGGACAGTCACAGCTCCCTCACACAGTGACTGGATGTGCAGCAAACAGCCCTGGAGCAATTCATCAGCAAGAAACAGCTGCTTCAGAAGAATTGTCCTGTAAGAGATGAGAGCATCGGACCTGATTCAGAATTACGTTCGCACGTAACGTAAGCATAGTAAGTAACGTGATTTTCAACTGCGCATGTGCAGTAACCATTTGCGTACGGATCTTGCTAACGCAAACTGCATACTTAAAATTCTGTTCTGAAAATACGTCCATCCTCCTAACTTAAGAAGACTGGGAGGAACATGGAATTCTAATTATATTTCGAGGCGTGATTATTAATTTGCACACAGAACTTAGGAACTCTATGCGGATCTTAAGGTAGCTTTTCAGTTGCGGATTTTCATTTAGGTTTCATATTCTGTACTTAACTTAAGAACACATGACTTTTGTAATTTAAGGCGGCGAGCTTTCATTATTAGATCACATGCTGCACCTGTTGTTAATGAATGCTTTAGAA
>WWET01001074.1:342322-355249 GCA_011038615.1 Limnodynastes dumerilii | reverse complement strand
TCTTATCTATCTCATATCTATCTATTCATATCATATCTATCTCATATCTATCTATCTATCTCATATCTATCTCATATCTATCTATCTATCTCATATCTATCTCATATCTATCATCTCATATCTATCTATCTATCTATCTATCTCATATCTATCTATCTATCTATCTATCTATCTATCTATCTCATATCTATCTATCTATCTATCCAAGGTGCTTCTATAAAACAAGGGCAGTCATAGCGTCAGTCCGGATGCATCCTGTCCATGTATCTATTACCTCAATGCTTTATGTTGGTTGAGCTTATATTTTACCTGGGTGATCCTCTTATATTTATCTGCTTTGGGCCTTCTGATTTCGGGTGATTTCCAGAGACTTGCTGTAAGCTTGTGGATGTGTGATATTACACTATCATCTGAAATATACCATAGAGAGACATAAAAATCCCGTCTTTCCCACCTAACAACACATTAATGTTTACAAGGACGTACTTACTAAAATCCATAGAGGCTTTATTAGATCTACAAAACTTCAGATCATTTTACAACACCCTCAGTTTAATCTCCATTTCATTTCAGCAACTAAACTTCTCCTCCGGCAGTCTGGGGTGGTCCGGATACACCCCCTCCCCATTTTTTAGCACTCTTAATATTTCCCATTAGTTAAATGGCGACAGGTGGAATCCTGTAATAATCCTGTAATAATAAACCCCTCCCCTCGCTCGCACGAAGACCTTAAAACTTCCAATCTGTCTCCACTTAAAAATGTCATTGGGGTAGATCCGGAACTACGTGTGCAATACGTTTCCACGCGTAACGTATTTTCGCACGCGTATGTTCCATACACTCCCCTAGGCACACCCCTTGAATGTGCGTATTTCACCGAGTTCCGCTTCCCAAACCCTACCTTAACTTTTTTTCGCGTGACAGCGTACGTCCGCTAACGGACGTATAGACTACGTGAACGTACGCCGCTTAGCACGCCCATACTGTACACTTTACATACAAACCTCCACCTACTTCACGTAAAATGAACGTATTGTTGACTCACGTAAAATTGGCATGCCCACACGTAAGTATTTGCGTGACAAATATGTGAATGGCCCATACGTTCACAATTACGCTGCGCTAATCAGCGTATTTTCTATGGTGCGTATGCGCAGTACTTAGAAATAAGCGATTTTACGTCTCCGCCACGTGTAAATTCGCTCCGATGCGTTGTTCTGGATCAGGCTAATTGAATGGAAAGTCTGGATAGTGCATAGTTTCTGGCTTCTTGCTTCTGGGAGAAACAAGAGACGGCAGCATGGGGGCGGACTCGAGGGTGTGAAATATGCAAATCACACCTGAAGCCCCGCCCTCTGCCTAATCAAAACTGCAGTTCAGAGGGTTACTAAGGATGGATCAGGACGTGATGTCATCAAGCCACACCCATCCTTTGTAACGCTCGGGGTTAAGGCTGTGATTTACATTAAATCACGGCCGCACGACCAGATTGAGGAGATTTGACGGCTCTCCCGGGATTCCGAATTTCGAAAAATTAGAGAGTCGGCAGTTGCAGGATAGAGGGAGCGTCCGTAAAAACACGTCCTTACTCTATTTTCAAATACTAAACCCACTCGTGACCAAATCCCCCAATCTCTGGCCTTTGGAACATGTCGCAATCGCCAGATCATGTAAATACCATTTTGATCACCCGTGCAAAACACAAAAAGCGTAAATTTTCCGATCCGACCGGACAGCGCCCACTGTATCTTTATCAACATCAGTAACTGTCTTCCCTGTGTATATATGATATGAGTTTTACGGTTGAATGGCGGTGAGGTTTCTCAGTTTACCGTCTACGTTTTCCTGACATGAGTCCATGTAAAGACGGTCGGGTTGTTTGAGCATCTCCCCTCCAGTCACATCCATCACGTCAGAGTTGGTGGGAAGGTCTCTCTTCTCTCTCACGTCTACATTCCGTGATTGCATCACGTTCTCTGCACGTACGCCGATCATCGTTCCACTTCTGTGTCTGCGGGAAGACAATAAAACAAATCCCCACAGCTAAAAACCGTAACATAGCAAGATAAATATTGTAAATATTATGTCAAAGTATTTATTAAAAATAAAGTATTCAAAACTGATTAATATATCCAGCAATGCCCATGATGGCCGCTGCACGGTAAGCAAGCTTTCAGAGGCTGACAGCTCAAAACAGCGCACGTCACTCCATGTATGTGAGTGCTGAGCGCTACAGCGCTATATATACATACACTCATACATGGAGCTATACATACTGTACATACACTCATACATGGAGCTATACATACACTCATACATGGAGCTATACATACATACACTCATACATGGAATTCCTCTGACAGCCTATATCAGGCAGTGATCCCACCCAGCTCCACCCCTGGTCCCACCTAGCTCCACCCTTGGTCCCACCTGGCCCTGCCTAGTCCTTCTCATCCATACTTAGGCCCCGCCTCTTTGCTATGGGGGGCAAGTCTGTCACCTTCCATCCCTGCCTTCGTCTTGTCTATACTGTAAATTGACTATAGGGAACGTCCCCTTGTGTACTCAGCCCCGCCTGTCTGTGAGAAGTCTCATTTCCGTTATATCTGGATTGGTGGGAATGCACTGTGATCAATGAGGACAATTCTCAGCGTTCTTAGCGTACACAATGTGGAAAATAGGCCCCAGTCGCGGGCTTGTCCCATCGTGTCACATGACATGCAGCAGTAGCGGCCAGTATTATATTACATAACAGATGATTTTCAGTGATAAATTACGTTACATTTCATCTTCTTGTTTATGGTCCTGTAATTTCCGTAGGTTTCTTCTCTTCCTGTCTCTTCTGCTGATAGACGTGCGGATAATGGAAGCCATGTTTTCTGATGGCGGCTTTGGAATAAAACGCTGTTATGAAAAAAATGCATTGAAATACAAATATTACTCATTAATAAATCTCCAAATTATTTAAATGAACTAAAAAAAAAATGGAAACTATTGGTGAATGTGTAATGGCTTATTGGAGACCTCTGCTCTGGTTAAAATTTTGTTAGTCTGGTTACTAAAACCTCTAATGAGTGCTCCGGAACGACACATCGTGCAAATCTACATGACAGATTTTATCTTGCACCCCATAGAGGCGTAAGATAAAACCCGCGATGTTCAGTGATGGGAACAGATGGGAACAGGTAGCTATGCAACTCCCTCATTGGCTTCTGCTGCTGATGAGCACCTCCCCTGGTGGGAGGAGTCTTTACTTTTGTGTGTGTATGAGGTATATAGATGCATTTGGTGGTACAGGAAGGTTACAGTCACCGCTTAGAAATTCTGATTTCCAAAATAGGGACATCCCAAAGTTCCTTTTCGGATGTCCTAATTTTGTATATCGCCCACTTTATCATTTCTTTTACAGAATGGGTGAGTATGCCGATCTGCATACTTCATCCATTCTCATTCGGAAACGACGCAGCTGCCGATATCCCGCAGGGAAAGGTTAGTAACCTCTCCAGGGTGAGGGGAGGGAGGGTTAGGGTCAGGCTGCGGGGGAGGGAGGGTTAGGGTCAGGCTGTGGGAGATGGAGGGTTAGGGTCAGGCTGCAGGGAAGGCAGAATTAGGGTCAGGCTGCGGGAGATGGTGGGTCAGGGTCAGGCTGCAGGGAAGGGAGGGTTAGGGTCAGGCTGTGGGGAAGGGAAGGTTAGGGTTAGGGTTAGGGTAATGAGAGGGGAGGGTTAGGGTTAGAATTAGGGGAAGTGTTGGGGTACTTTTATCTCTTACCTTTCGGAGTACTGAAAGCTTGGTGCTCCGTGGATCGATTGCTATGCCTCATGCAATCGCCATAGAGCCGTTCTAAGCAGGGATCCACACCTGTACAGGACACACCCCTTTGGCGTTACAGACACACCCCTTTGCCATACACACGTTCTGGCAAACCGGTGCTCATATTGAAAGAAGATCAAATGGAGCGCCCCCCAATGGCCAGAACACACACAAGCTGATAACTTATCAAGAACAAGGGCAGAAGAAAAGAAGATAGAAGCATGCATGAATGGGACATTGGACCAATATTTCACATCGGATGAGGGGACGTTCTTAAGAATTTTGGGACTGAGTAAGGGGCATAATCCTATTGAATGGAAATTACCCCCTTTTTACCAGCCTGGTGAATATTACTTTAGCAGGACATGGGGGCATCTCTGCCAATCCTATATTGCCATGGCTTGGGTCAGTGGGCTACTACGTAGTAGGCAGCCAAGCCATGACCCCAACTACACCCCCAGACTGCAATGTGCCAGGCAGCTCCTGGTGCATATGCTGAATGTGTTGCATGATTTTATATGCAGAACGCAGAGTTTATAAGGAGAGACACTTTGTTTTTTTAATCTTGATACAAAAGGATTGCTCACCAGTGTGTGACTGTGTTCATTAGCACTGACAGCTTGTGTATGTATCACAGTACTCCTAGATACCATCTGGAGAACATCTGAATTCTCTGCTCCGAGATGCAGCCGAGAGAGAAGATCTGTTTTCGGCAAAATCCTGCGTTCGCCCATGTGCATTGTGTATCTCGGCTCCTGAGGTCCAAAACAAACAGTGTCATGTTATCTTGGCATAATAAACACATAGAAATATGGTATCCTAGGAGTGTCATCTATATGCAAAATAAAATCCTAACATTCATATTTATACATTTCTATAAAAGCAACAATACATGTTTTATTGTGAGTAAAGTGTAAAGGGGGCAATAAATAATTATCAGGGGATTGATCCAGAGTTTTAGGGCCAGATTTACTAAGCTGGGGTTTTAAAAAAAAGTGGAGATGTTGCCCATAACAACCAATCAGATTCTAGCTCTCACTTCCCTTTTACCTACTAGAGAATGTCAGCTAGAATCTGATTGGTTGCTATGGGCAACATCTCCACTTTTCCAAACCCGTAGTTTAGTAAATCTGGACCTTAGTGTTTAAAATAGTTGCAAATAGAGTTGAGATGTGAAGTTTTATAGCTCAAGTCTAATTTAGAGATTAGACATAAAGTAATGTGTTCACACTTAAGAATCTGCGGCTTTTTAGATGCGTATATATAGGAAGGGATATACTGCGTCTGCGTAGTAAGCTAATATATGCAATTTACGTAGGATTTAAGAGCGGGGCAGCTCTGAACCACTATTATGAACCTATTTCTTATAGGTTCGTAGTGACTTAAGATCGAAGATAAGAAGATTGGGTGGAAGGAGGCATTTCAATAAGGAATCTGGGTCCGGTTAGGCAAAAACGTTCTTAATGAGCCGCCCTACGCACACAACTATGAACCTAAAGATAAGATGGCCCTATGGCATTCATAAGTCAATTAAGAAGCTAAAAATCGGGGGCGTGTCAGGGGATTCGCAGTGCTACTAGTGGCGTATAATTAAGAACCTAAAGCATCCGTAAGTGTGAATACGGTCCAAAGTTACGCAGTATGTGCGATCTATGTGCCAAGGCAAAGTATGTCCCTGCATGCAAAATAAAATAAAATAATAATATGCATCCCTCACATTGCAGCAGGGTTTAGACGGAGAATTCCACACTTCCACCCACTTTGCTCTTACGCTTAAAGGGCCTGATCTAGACCTCCGATGTCCAGATGTTGCCCGGCGTAGCTACGGTAACGCCCGATCCAGGATCCCCTTCGTTACTACGCTGCAGTTAGTGTAGGAAGGCGGGGGGAGGTAGGGTAATTAGGCTGGAAGGGCGGCATTTGCGTTACGCCGCCGCCGTCCGAGCGTAATTACACTGGGTTACGCCGGCTGAAGTTAGAGTAGCCTTCAGCCGGCGTAACTCAGTGTAAATACGATGTGTTAGGGGGAGTGTCAGGGGGAGTGTAATGATGTTACGCTGAGCGTTAGAACGCTCAGTGCACCATCGTTAGTCTGGATCAGGTCCAAACTGTGGATCAGCCCTAGAGGCTTTTCTGAGAAACCAACACCTGCACTTTCTCCATAGTCAAAGCAAAATCCAGTAATGTGCAATTCTTCCCTGATTGGAGGGGAATAGTAGGTAAATCCTCTCATAGGGCCTGATTCTCATTTAAGAAAGACAGGACAATTGAATTCCTCATGCTTACTCCGCACCAGGCCAGCGGGGATAGGCAGGCTAATTAGGCACGGGGGGCGGCCATCAGCAGTACCGCATAGATCTGCCTTCAGACGGACGCAGATCCATGGGGAGAACTTAAGGTAGGGATCTCTGCATGAAAGATGGGAGTGACTGGGACGTGCGCTCCCCTCTTCTGTGCAGACCCTAATGGGATTTACTAAGAAGTGGAGATGTTGCCCATAGCAACCAATCAGATTCTAGCACTCACTTTCCTATTACATACTAGAGAATGTCAGCTAGAATGCGATTGGTTGCTATGGACAACATCTCCACTTTTCCAAACCTGCAGCTTAGTAAATCTGGCCCCAAATCTCCAGATCTCTGTCCGTAGGGAAAACGCGGGAGATCTGGAGCAGGCTCATACATATGAAAATATTTCTTGAATGTACCGGAGATCCTGTAATCGGATGCTGCGCACGCGGCAGAATCGCTGCTCTTACACATGACACAATATGTGCTGCGCACAGAATCTACCTGTCACAGTCTACATCAGTTCTGGCTTCTCTTTAATTAAATGCATTCTTTTATGACTAAGATAAAGCATCCTATGGGTCTGAGCTGTCTGCTTTTATTGTTAAGAGTATATGTTTGCAGTGAATACACAATTAGCGCATGTATGTGTACATATGTACCAGGACTGGGCAGGTGCAAGTTGATGCACTTTGAAGTGTGGTACTTGCATATTGTTCAACATTGCACATTTGCAGACCCCCAACCCACGCTGGAAAGCCGTGTACCCCACTCTTCATATAAGGCGGTATATGTCCAAATGCGTACAACCAGGGGTGTATCTATGGATCCAGCGCCCCTGGCAAAGTAAGGGACGGGCGCCCCCCCCCCCCCATACGTGAGTGGAAAAGGGCCTTCCACCACTCTTGTACAGAACCCTACCTTATCTTGTCCACACGTAACATGAGGAAAAGACAATCGTACATAAGGGCTAAACCCAGCCTTGCATAGAAAGCATATAAAGTATGCACGCAGGTCTAGCCCTCCCCATGTATGGAACTACTGGATGTACAGAAAGAATATCCGTACACCCAGGGCCGTCATCATTAGAGGGCCAATGCGCAGGGAACAAATACCCTGCGCACCAGCCTCATGGTAACGCAGGTCTGCGTCACATAGGGGCGGGGCCCCACTGGTGTGTCCCAGGCCCCACAAATTCTAAAAGTAGCCCTGCTTACATCCTGCGTTCCAATGCAAAGCCCAGGGTTCTGGGTAAGAATAAAGTAAGTTTAATAAAAACAAAAAAAACAAAAAACAAATTCAATGACAGAAACAAGTTAAAGTGACCCTCGTTATGTATAAAACTGACACTGTGGGCCCGATTCAGTTACCCGCGATGACAGGAAAAAGTCCGCGCTGAGCTTTTTCCTATCATATACGGTAAGTAAAAAGAGCAAATTTTTATGCGCGCCGCTATGAAAAAAGTACACGTAATAAGCTTCACACTTCGATTAACGCGGGTGCGAAGCTAATTGAATCGGGCCCTGTGGCTTTACAAAAGTTTCAACCAGAGAACTTTAAAAGAGACCCTGGAAACTCATAAATCATTTGATTGCAGTAAAGTAGATTGGCTTTAATAGAGATAATCAGAGAAAAAATCTACCTAATTCTATAATTAATAGGAAAATAATCAAAACCAGGAGCACTTGATGTAAAAACTTAATTACTGATCTGAAAAGACGAGAGACGTTTCTGAAAAATACAATATCAGTGTTTTATTTAATTATGCATGAATTATCTAATTAACGAGCTGATGAGGAAAATTGCTAAATGAAGTAGCTGCTTGTAATGTGGATGCATTCAGCACAGTGGACAGTAAAAAAAGAGGACTGTTCTATGCATCGTAGGGAGGCATCATAGAGGGGCCTTATTCAGACTCTGTGCTCTCCAGGAGGAAAGGGGGGCCTATAGCGGCCATTCCCCCTGCACTGTAAGCAAGCTGTCAGAGGCTGACATCCTAAAGCAGCGCTCAGCACTGGGTATGGGTATTATGCTGTAGCGCTCAGCACTCAGGCAGCGGTCCCGTCCAACTCCACCCACAGTCCTGCCTGGCCCCATCTAGTCCCGCCCATCCAGACTGTCTTTCACCTTCCGCTAACCACACCTTGCACGGACAACCTGCTGAGACCCATTCCCTACCTCAGGGTTGCCGACTTTTTAAAGCTTCCCTCCGGGAAAACCCAGAGGGAAGCCATAGATTGCCGCAAGGGGGGCATGGCTTAATGATGCGATTTATGCAAATTGCGTCATTAAGTCACGCCCCCTGTCAATCATTTATGTAATCTCTAGTGTTACATGGGATGGAAGGTGCTTGATGACCTCATCAAGCCCCGCCCATCCCTAGTAACTCTAGGGATTACAACAGATTTTAGTGGCTGGTTGGAGCTTGTGGGAGCTTTGCCGGCTCTCCCAGGATACTGGGAGAACTGCCCAAATTTCGGGAGTCTCCCGGATATTCCGTCAGAGTTGGCAACCCTTCCCTACCTTAAGTGTTCTGAATCGTACAAAAGTAAAATGGTGCTGGTTCAGAAGTCTGGATCAATACAGAGGTCCAGATTTACTAAGCTGTGGGTTTTGAAAGAGTGGAGAGTTTGCCCATAGCAACCAATCAGATTCTATCTGACATTCTCTAGATCTAGAATCTGATTGGTTGCTATGGGCAAACTCTCCACTCTTTCAAAAACCACAGCTTAGTAAATCTCGACCAGAGTCTGTTAGCGTGCCTATTATGTACGGGTATTTGTTGTGGTTGTACAGTTGATTCATAGGTGCAAATTACTGCACCTTGTTTACTTACTGCGATTCACTGATAATAATTTTACATATTTTTTATTGTTTTAGATTTTTCTATATATTTCAGTCAATTCCAAGTGCCATAAATAAGGTTTTTTGTTTTGTGTGGTGATCGCCTATTATGTACCCTGCAATATTAAGTCCTTCTCCATTGCAAACACAACCTGTCCCCTGAGGGAAGCTGACGGAAGTTTCATCTGTTGGAAATCTGTATAGAGCAGATCGGGTACCGCTCAGGAAGCATGGATGCCAGCGCATGTGCAGATCGCAACACCGGATCCTGCTGGAGGAAAGTCAGAAGACTAGATGCCATCATCCCACCCAGCAGGGCAGCAAAGAAAAATGTTCATGGAGCTCCCCTTATATACATTATCTTGGTGTCCTGTTGGTTGCTGACCCTCTTCACCAATGTTATTATGTGAATTGGCCAGATCCAGGTCTGTATCTTGGTATGTGTAATAGGGGCAACTCTTAGGGTGAAACGATGGAAGGGGCGGTGATCAGTAAAAATTTATGGTGAAATTGTTAAAGTTGAAATCTAGAGATGATACTCACCTATGCAATCATAGATGAGATGCAATGGCCCTTATAATGTCACTGATGATCATGTGATTCCCGTGTACACACTATATCAACAGATCTGAGATCATCATCTCTCCAACCATCGTGACTCCATATACACTATACAGGCCCACATAACCCAAAACCAAAAGAAAAATTGGAAATGAAAGAAATAAAAGAAAAAAGAGCTCCACAAAAGCGAGCAAGAAGTTCAGAAGGAGAGAAAAGAGAGGGAGTGGGCTCACTAAAAAATCCAAAGAAAAATTAAAAACAGATGTCAAAAGTACCGTTTTCAATCTTTCAAACAAAAAACTTGCCGACTCTGAATTCAATTTATTATAAAAGGATTTAAACTTTGCCCCAGCAAACAAACCAAATATTTTTGATTTATTTATTGATCTGAATAAGTTTATTTGAGAATTAATAATTGAGTTTAATTTAATTTTGAGTTTAATTTGAGAATTATTTGAGAAGGGTCGTAGAAGACACTATAAGTTGCTTTTCTGAGGAAGATCGGCAGGTTTTTAATATTTTGGAAACCTTACAAAATGAAAATGATGGTAATTTTACTACTTCTACAAGTGAAATTAAAACCGCAACTTCTAAGAACTTAAAAAGAAAATCAGAATTTTTTCCTATTCAATTCAAAAGTGGTGAAATTGACACTTTTTTATAAAACCACTCTTAATGATTTTAAAACTCTGTGTACTAAAATAGATAAACAACAACTGAGGGACAATCTAACCCCTCAAGAACGCAAATCTCTGAGAAACCTTATGGAGGACAAAACTATCTTAGAGAAGCTTACCATCAGTTGCAAAATTGTGATGTTTATCAACCATTGCAACATAATCCCACTGAACTTTTTCAAAAAGAACTGATAATATTATTAAATGAAGCCCTAAATAATGTAGTCATAACAAAAACCATTTATAATTTTATTTTGGAAATGTAACCCCTTATTCCTACAATATATTTTTTCCCCAAAACCCACAAAACTCTATGTTTTCCTCCTGGATGTCCCATCATTAGTGGCATTAATTCTCTTATGGCTAATTTGTCCCATTATGTTGATATTTTTACAGCCCCATGTTACATCCCTCAGAACACACATCCAGGATACCACCCATTTCCTGACCCTCATTCACAATGTTGAATGGTCTAGTGATTATTGTTTTGTCACCTGTGATGTGGAGTCCCTTTACAGCAATATCCCCCATCATAAGGGAATATCAGCTGTAAGGTATTTTCTATCCCGAGAAGTGGATATGAGGGAGGCTCAATGAGAATTTATTTTGTCTTCCACTCATTTCATACTTACCCAGAATTATTTCATTTTTTTATTCCAAATTTTATTTACAGACACTTGGCACAGCCATGGGCACTAGATTCGCTCTGCCCATATATAATTTTTTTTGTTTTTATTTATTTAATCTTTTTATTTATTAATCATTTATTTCTTATATTTTTATCTTATTTATTATCTAATTGTTGCAATTTGTTTATTTAACCTATCTTGGTGATTTGTATATTATGTCATTATTGGTGCTTTTGCTCCTTTAAGAATATGATGGTTCTGTACTCGTTATATAGGTGTATGCTAATGGTTGGGTATAAATACGTCCACCATCATACCACACCTTCACCTCTGATGAAACCGAACATAGGGTGGCGGCGAAACACGTCAGTGGTTCTTATTGACAGTGCCCGCAGTGCCGCTTGTCTTTTAAAACTTCATCTACTCATAACCGTGGACCATTGATTCATTTTGGAGAACCTTTTATCTATATGAACTCACTCTGCAGAGTTCTAGAATCGCCACACGTGTGCCACATACTAATCTACAATCCAGGAGATCCGTACAAGCCATATTGGAGACGCCAACCTAGGAGGGCACTTCAACTCCGGGATATTTACAGGTAGCAAACCCTGCTTATATCATGGAATGGCACTTCATTAACTGTTGCTTTTTAATCTATTTGATTGCCGCAGACTTTAGGTCTGGTGGTTACCGGCAGGACTGATCGGCTTTAATAGTACAAGTTTGCACACGTGGTTTTCATTTTTGCAACCAGTTTGCAGTTTGGCTCTTTAGAGTCTATCTTAAATTGTGGGAGCGTGCTCACTCTTGCAATATCGGACCAAATGAACGTGAATCCTAGGAGTGATAATTGGGTGTCAGTTTCCAATCATGCCCCAAAATAAAATATCTAGTTACAGTCTTGACCAGAACCAACAATATACACATCAATAACAAAGTGTTATTCATATAATAATATAATAGCAGTATCATATGTTTTTTTGGGGATCTGTAACAGATTGGTCGGCGGTTTCATTTTATGAATATTAATCATTTTCTACTAGGGTTGTTTGACGTAATGTCCTCTTGTGTTGTGTATATATAGTAGTATAGAAATAAAGTCAATCACAGGACTGGATATAATGCTTCAAAATGCCTTATTTGGGTTATTTATTGATTCGCATTTTGCAGTAAATCCAACCTTTCAATCGCTGTTAGATCGATTTTCATCAGGACAATGTAAATAGTGTAACACTGATAGTGTAACTTTGCCCTGATGAAAATCGCTCTAACAGCCATTATATCCAGACCTGGGAGAGCCTTCATTTCTACACCACTATTGTTCTACCAATGAAGAGCACCAAGACCAGCAACATAGAAGTAAGGTTCAGGTTCATACGTTCACATTGCGAAACACCTTGCTGGTGCTGCAATACTGGGAACTAAGCTTCTGGGGCATTACAATGTGCTTGTCTTGTAACTATATTGTTCTGTTGGCTGTGATCTACTGGCAGAGGCAACGAGACAGGGCTGTCATGTGTCTCCAGCCATCCAATATTTTCCCCCTTACTTCTCTGTGTGCGAGTGATGCTGGCGTAACCTTAGGTCATGTCAGCGTCACACTGAAGGAAAGGAAGCTGCAGCTTGTCTTCTATATAGTTTCTGTTGCTTCTGCTTGACGTGCAGCAGTGTCAGAAAGCCTTTACGGCTTATTGGAGCACAACCAGGACTGAAAGCTGGAGATCACAATCAACGTTTTGGTCAGGTCTGGCTGGGTGGTAGAGCACCCGGCTAAAATGCCCTGGGGAGAACACTGTATATATAGTAAAGCATAATAAAGTAAAAGTACTGCAATATGTTCATTTTATAAAGATTGTATATGGGCGCTTCACTATATATATATCTATATATAGTGAAGCTCCTATATATAATCTTTATGAAATAAACATATTGCAGTACTATTACTTTTACTATCAGGCACTGCTTTCTCTATTACAGAGTTCACAAAAGGACATAAATACATACATAATAATCCCTCACAGCGAGTAGGGAATTAAAGGGAAGTCTGCGGCTACTGAAATACAATGGCTGTAGGCCCTGTCCTTTATGATTCTCTCATTGAACCTGACTATG
>WWET01001074.1:286735-304121 GCA_011038615.1 Limnodynastes dumerilii | reverse complement strand
ACCACTGGACATTATCATAATACAATTCTATTACACTCTATACAGACATAGGACACTACACCCCAACATGACCCGACCACTGGACATGATCATAATACGATTCTATTATACTCTATACAGACATAGGACACTACACCCCAACATGACAAGACCACTGGGCATTGTAGTTATATTCCTTAACATGTTATAGATAAATTATCTTTGATACTTGAAATGTTTGTTTACAAATAAAATCATTTATACATTTAAAAAAAATGTATAATAAAGGTAATTCCTTTTTTTTCTTTCTAGCAGCAGCAGAAAGACATTTTGGACAGTTGTAGTTACTGTTAAACCCTCTCACCATCCCCAGATAGTCACCCATTATTACAATGTAACTTCTGTAGTCGCTGTAATGCTTTGCCATCTTTGGTTATCTCTGGTCACAGTCCTTCTCTCTTTCATCTTTCATTACATTGTATTTTAAGGAATAAAAAAGAATAAATCTCTAATTTGTATCTTTATTTTAACACTTAACAGTAGTTCCCCTATGGGAAAATTTAATAATGACATATTGTGCTAACATAGTTTTTCATACTTCAAAAGGATTAATATAATGTCTAAAATTGTTTGAGGAAGATATGAAATAAAAAACCCTTGAGTTTTACATATTTGTAGCCTTGATTTTTTTTTCTTTTCTATCATTTTTAAAATTTTGGCTGGCAAATAACAGGCACATCCAGTAAACTACCCAGACACAAGCTCACAACTCTCAGCATGTCACGTGATACTAGACTACTTATTGCGTCATATACCATGCAACTGTGGCTGCCATGGTAACTCAGTGTCTTAAATTATTAATGGAAGCCTAATTAAAAGTCCGGCAGCATTCACTGCTGTCAGGCAGAAAAGAAAAATAGCACAATGACAAATATAAAGCATTACACACACACAAACACATACAGACACACAGAAACGGCTTTCTGTTTGGCCAATCACAGTGTGGCCAATCATGGTGTTGTATAAATATGGAGCAGTAATTTCGTTACCATATCTATGTTACTTTTTACAACGTAGATTGCGTATACGCGGTCTTAAAGACCGGAGGTCTGAATACGGCCCAGGATGTCAGATTATACTGACCCTGTCTGGTATGGGCATGCTGGGCGGTGTAGTTCCACAGTTGGGGCTGTGAAAATTGCCTATATCTGGTGTGTATTATATTCTATATTAGCAATCATACAGGGAAAAAGACACCACAGGGGGCGCTCTCCTCCTTGCTCTTATTTAACATGATTCTGGATTTGTGTCTGAGCATTGATCTGTCAATGACTCATGTCAGGGCCAGATTTACTAAGCTGCAGGAAAGGAAAAGTGGAGATGTTGCCCATAGCAACCAATCAGATTCTAGCTCTCACTTTTCTATCACATACTAGAGAATGTCAGTTAGAATCTGATTGGTTGCTATGGGCAACATCTCTCCTGCAGCTTGGTATATCTGGCCCCATAGAGTCCTCTGCACATTGACCTGTAAGGCTGAAACAAAACATGAATTGCGGAAACTACTTACCGCGTGCGCCGGATTACACTGATCAATTGGGCTTTTGAAATCCGTCCTTAATTCATCAAAGGCAATTATCTGCAAAAAAGAGAATTAGAAGGTGCTGAGTGCCGGATATTGAGCATTTACAGAGCTCGCCTCACACTCCGGTTATATCAAACCCCCCAAATATCTACAGAATGATTTCTAAGCCCTCAGCCCGCAACTCTTCTTATCCCATTTATTTTCAGAAAATGGGACTGATTATTTCATGGAAAGTGCCGGAGTGAATGCGGGCTGCCCCGTAAGGAACCAGGGGTCCAAAGATACTGATGTTACTGTCCACACCGGATTATGGGGGGGGCACTACAGCCTGGCGGCCCCTGCAGCGTTACCGCAATGTGCTGGTCCTGAGGCTCATCAGTAGCAGTGGCTCTTGACTGTTCTCCCTGACAACGTGACGTCATTTTCAGTTGTTACATGAATCTCTGTATCGTACAGAAATGGCGTCTTTCTATAGACGATCCTCGCCTCCGCAGTTATCAGGAGACTGAAGAGTCGCAGCGAATCAAAAAGGCAGAGCCGCAGTGCTCAACCTATGTGTGACGTTACATGGGGTGGAGTGCCGCAGCCCATGTACCAGGCCCTAAAACATTCTGGTGGTGGCCCTGGTCCCAATGTTGGGTCGCAGACATAGGCATCGGAACAATTTGGGGAGAGGGCTGCACCAAGGGGAGAGGGGTGCGCCAAGAGAAGAGGGGGTGTCAAGAGAAGAGTAGGTGCCAAGGGAAGGGCTAAAGTCTTGCCCACCCCGAACAAAAATTGTTGTCTCCTGCCCCTGGTCATAGATCACATGGTTTTACGTTGAAAGCCAACTCACTCTATTTGTATACTCATCCCCTGCTATGGACCAAATCCAAGAGATGGGCCTGCTCTCCTAGAAGTGCTGGCTGGACTTTGTGGTTCTCTTAGACATTCAGGGAGAGGACTGTATTCACTGCGGCTTCTTAGGTGCGTAATTATCTGAATGTTACTGCATGCGCAGTAGTACTTTTATGCGATCTATGTACCAGTTGGGCAGTTTAGTTAGAAGGAGGCGTGCTAATGCCACCTCAGGGAGTGTTTAGGTAGACATGAGAAAGGGGGGGATATATATGAGCCAGGAAGGGTGGGGGGGAGGCATTGACCGTGCATAATTTCCTTCTTAAAAAGAACACTACGCACGGTACAATAAGGTACCTACAAACGGGGGTTCCGGACGGATGAGTTAGGTTCGGTTCTGTCTGCACCTAACTCACTCTTAAGCGTGAATCTGGTCCAGAGAGTCTCCACGTATGCCTTAGACACAGATTTCTTCCCATAAACATTGAGGAAGACTCTGGACCGTATTCAGAGATCCGTCAGCGGAAAGTTTGCAATTATACGCACAGAAAATTGCAAGGTATCATCCATGACACTCCCCTCACACGGACGGCATTTCCGTGCGTATAATACGTCCGTACGTGCGTGTCTAACTAACCGCGCCCTCACCGCGTCATTTATATGCCTCCCCCCACCCACTTTCACGTATCTGCCTCCGGACCGATTACAGCCACGCCCCTCCGTACATATTTGCTCACGTACGATTCCCAAGTCCGTGCCTAAATTCAACGTAGATAGCGTAAATTTAGTTCATCAGATCGTAAAAATACGCACAGAACTCCGCGCAAAAACGGTTCTCTGAATACGGCCCGAAATTTCTACATTGCTCCCTCAAACTTTATTTCAGAAAAATGGGCTAGAATAAGGATAATCAGCTGTCATTCCTCCGCCTGTCGTACATAACGACATGATTTCTTCCATCACTGACATGATACATTCCACCTTCAGCTATTTCCTACTTATTCAACCATTGATAAAACAGTTTTCTTGTTATTTATACTGAAAAGAGCAGATTTGGCTGAGAGCATTGAGACATCTCTAACTCCCTTCTTTTCCCTTGTTCCCATGGCACAGCTGTGAATTTTTGAAAAATGTAAAGACTAATATTTGGTATTTGCTTCTGTTTAATGAGGTTATATTGCAAAATGTGTTGGTAATGCAATTAAAATGACCATTATGTAGTCAGTGGCCGCTACCTCACATTTACCAACTGCAAAGTAAAATGGCGGAAATGGTACGCAGAGTGAGCGCACGAATATAGTGTACTTTGCAATACTAAGGGCCGGATACAGAATTAAGAACAATAGTTGAAGTATACACGTGGCTTATCTGATGCTGCGCTCCTATGCGGAAATTTGTTGCTGACAGCGTGATGGGTCGAGCCTGCTCAAGAGTCATAGGAGATACACATGGAATGGTAATCATACAATAAGGGCTTTTCCAAGCCGATATATATATAATCCTCCATTCCGTATGTGGCTCTTCTCCTACATGTGAGGGGAGTACAGGCAGCGTGCACTCCTCTCACACGTACGTAAATTAAAATGTCAAATTCCAAATCCGAACATTAGCTTCCGTCCTTACTGCATCTTAACACAACTTGTTCCCGCTTCCTGTTTAAAAATACACAATTGCCCATCTTAGGGTGTTAATTGCGTCTGTTTAACTACTAATGTCTGACACAGAAAGCAACGGGAAGAATGTTTAAACAAGGAGAGGCGTCACATGGTAACCAGAGTCAGGAAGTGATGCCAGATCACCTGTTCAGCAGAACCAGGAAGTGTTGGAAAGCAGGAGTACAGGTCATGTGATCATACCGAAAACAAACAAAACAACAACGGCCCGATTCAAATTGCTGCGAAGAAGGGAAAAAGCTTGCGGTACGTTTTTCCCATTTATTATGGTAGCCAAAATTTGTGGATTTTTACAGAGGTACGCATAAAAATCCACAAATTAAATTTGTAGGATTAGCTTCACACCACAAATAACACGGTGTGCGAAGCTAATTAAATCGGGCCCCAAGTGTACAGGATAGCATACCTCCCAACATTTGAGAATCGGAAAGAGGGACAAAATTTCCCCGCCCATTGGGCGTGTCAATGGAAGTGGGTGTGTCATGTACCACCCAGAGGGCGTGTCTAGGGAAGTGGGTGTGTCTTGTACTTTTTGTCGAATGCTGTTAAAAAAGGTTTGGGTTCCACCAGTGTGGGAAGTGAGGAGGCACAGTGAGCGCAGAAAGAACTAAAAACTTCTTTGTGTATAGAATAGTATTAAAGTGATTCCACCCTCTTTTTATTAGGCTTTCCCTGGCTTATTCATAGAGCCTTAAATACTGAGCTTCTGCCCTATTCATATCCCCACACTGTCCTGTCCACATTCCTTGCACAGACACCTGAGATTTTATTTCCCTCTCTCCCTGCCCCTATATGCCAGGCCCTGGGGTGGTAAGCTTCCATGATCTTCTCTCATATAAATAAATGTCCAGCGCGCTCTGTGTTTACTTTAGTCTTCCTCCAGCCTCCCATCCCATTCATTAAGTTCACCCTATCAGTGGTGCTCCTAGGCACTCGCCTCACATGCATATATATATATATAATTTATGTATCCTTTAAAAGATTTGTCAATTGTAATATAAGCAAGTATGTTCAACTAGTTCAGCTGAGTGATCAGATAATTACACATAGACATATTGCAAATTATTTAAATGATCACAGAGAAAAATAGACATACTGGTGAATAGTAAAGGTTTTCTTAGATCTATTTGCAAAAGTAACCAGGTTGTATAGCTTTACCTTTACAGACATTGGGCCGGATCCAGAACTACGTCCGTCTTCCATAGACGGACGTAGTTCAATAAACAGTAGCTACTGCGCATGCGTAGTAGCTATTGTACGTAATCTGCGTATCGTTTTGATACGTAAATTGCGTATATGCGGCCTTTTAGACCGCATATACGCAATCTATGTATCGAAGCGATACGCAGATTACGTACAATAGCTACTACGCATGCGCAGTAGCTACTGTTTACTGAACTACGTCCGTCTATGGAAGACGGACGTAGTTCTGGATCCGGCCCAATGTCACTATTAGTTAAGAAGCCCCTATTAGACCATAATGATTTAATAATTGGTTCTGCAAAATACTATGCTTAACAACCCAATATTTTATTTATACCATAATCATTATTTAACAAATCATAAAAGGCAATCATCTATATACCTCCGCATCAATCGGCCACTTTTTTCCGAATAACCAATATTAACATCTCATTTTAAATGTCCCAAAATACACATTGCAGACACCCCATATATTCCAGGATGGGTTTCATCAGCCCTTATCCAACATCATTAAAGGTCTCTACACATCTCATCAACCAGAATCAATGGAACAAAACTTCAAATCTGGTTACAGGCGTCAGTAAACTAAATCTATTAGCGTACTTAAGCCATATGTCCAATATATTATCTAGACAAGGGTAGCAGGTCAACCGCCATATGTCAATATGGCACATCCTATTAAGTCCACACTTACATTGTCTCTGCTCCATCATAACCTAGGGTTTGGGTTGAGGTAAGTCTTAGGGCCAGATTTACTAAGATATGGGTTTGGAAAAGTGGAGATGTTGCCCATAGCAACCAAACAGATTTTAGCTGACATTCTCTAGTATGTAATAGGAAAGTGAGAGCTACAATCTGATTGGTTGCTATAGGCAACATCTACACTTTTCCGAACCCACAGCTTAGTAAATCTGGCTCTTAGGGTTGAGTTGGGGTTGGAGTTTGGGTTAGGTTTGAGGTTAGACTTAGGGTTAAGGTTTTGGGTTGACTTTGGAGTTGAAGTTAATGTTGGGGTTATTGTAATGTCAACTACATTATATGTCGTCATTACAATATTCTATATTAATATTCTATTTTACCTGACAGTTACCAACACAACAATACGGTTGGACTGTATAAGACTCACAAGTCAACCTTCAGAATGTCCTAGTTTTGTTATACACCTGACAGTATATAAGGCCACAATTCTCTATGCTTTGCGTTACTTGCTGATAACCGCAAAATTCAAGTTACAAAACTAACAAGTCAAAACCAGGCCCTAAGGCTGCAGAATTATTAGATTTGTTTTTATGATTTTTTTTTTAATAAAACAATAAATATAATTCTCACTGTTTTAGGATCTGTCACACAGTAATTGAGGTTTGGTATAATAATATATACCTTTAATGGACTGGAACTGAGGAGATAATTATTTTTCTTACTAGGGCTTAAAATAACAAGCAGAGACACAACTTAGTAGAGGTCTTAATAACTTTGTGTTCCTTGAACATCTATATCCTCCAGCATTGATAATATAAGCATTCAGCGCCTTGCTGGCCTCATAAAAATATTCTAATTTGTCTTGTGCTCCATAATGCAATTCAGGCCTGTTTTATATTCTGATTCCTCTGCATCCTAAAATAGGTGATCTGAATAATGCTATACCTCTCTATCCCCCAGGTTTCATCATCATCACCTGCTCTGGAAATTTATATTTTACTGTATTTATTTAGGGAGCATTGTGTTATCAGTTCTCAAACTCATCCATAAGAAGGAAGGAAAAGGTTTCCATTAATGCTGTGATTTTTACATTCAATTAGACAGTGAACTGTAGGGGGCGCAAGGAATGTGGCTGTTATGGGGACCGGGGGTAGAGAGGGGCCTCCCCCTGCACTTTACTGCACTTTACTCATAGTGCCGAGTGCTGTTTAAAGCTGTTAGCCTCTGACATCTTTTTTCATGCCCGCTCAGACCTGCCCCCAACATGGCACGACTCCACCCAGTCCTGCCCATACAAGACTCTGGCCCCGTCTCCTTGCTATGGGACCCGTATCTGTCGTGTTGCGACAAATATTTGGCGCCATAATTAAAAATGCAGGCAGTTTCAGCACTGGAAACAGAATGGGCAGCTGCACACAGTTGTGTTTTGTAGAACAGCCGCCGGTCCGTACACACGTGGTTTGGTCCCTAGCAGAACAGCAATCGAACCGCGCATGTGCCGGACAGATGGGGCAGTGGCGGATTGGGAACTTAAAGTGGCCCTGGAATATTTCTGCAAGAGGCCAAATGTGGGAGGGATCAATTATAGGCTGGGTCAAAAAAATATATAGACTGGATTAGTTTAGAATAAAGAACCTTGATGAAAGCAGTACAGATGTATGATATGGCGGCACGGTTATTATCAACAATTAAGTACAAGAAAAAGTGTTATGTAAAATTGTTATGTTCAGTAGCTACAAGCAAATACAACATTTACTGACTAGTATTTTTACAATCCAATAAAGGGTTTTAACCTCTGTACTATGCAGGAAGTCACTGCCACCCATATAGACAGCATCGTACTGAACAGCACCTGATACAGCATCTTAGTGACCACCACCTGATATATACAACATCCTAGTGACCACAAAGCAATACATGCAGCATCCTAGTGACCACAACCCAATACATGCGGCATCCTAGAAACCACAACCCAATACATGCAGCATCCTAGTGACCACAAACCAATACATGCAGCATCCTAGTAACCACAACCCAATACATGCAGCATCCTAGTAACCACAACACAATACACGCAGCATCCTAGTGACCACAATCCAATACATGCAGCATCCTAGTAACCACAACCCAATACATGCAGCATCCTAGTGACCACAATCCAATACATGCAGCATCCTAGTGACCACAACCCAACACATGCAGCATCCTAGTGACCACAACCCAACATATGCAGCATCCTAGTGACCACAATCCAATACATGCAGCATCCTAGTGAGCTTTGTTCTATATGGATTACAGATATAATTTTAGTGACCACCATCCATAACGCTCAATATCAAAGTTTTCTTGAAATCAGTGAACTTCAAAGACCACCAGCCTTACAGGAAAATTCCCTGTAAGTCATATGGCCAATACGCTTCTGGATGGGGGAGCACAAGTTCGGAGATCTGCCAGCTCCCTTTGCCATGTTGGATGTGCAGATTCCTTCAAGGCACGGCGTGTAATACCCTGGCTGCTTCATACCTGTAGAGCTTTCATTCGGCTGTTTACTTGCCACTCCTTTGGTGGTAGCTATATCCTGCCATTCCTACTGATACTGATTCGTTTAGCTGATGTCGGATCCCGCTGTATCCTAATGTCTTTGCGGATGAGGGGAGGCCACTCCTAGAGCCCTAGTGTTGGACTTCCACTGTGTTCTCATAATATGGGGCTCTGAACTCTGGATAGTGCTGGGGGCGCTAAGCATACCTAACCCTACTGCTTAGCGCACGAGTGACAGGCTGGGGCCTCCATAGCGCAGAGACAGGGCCCGTGCCTGGATGGGAGGGACTAGGTGAAGCCAGGCGTTACTGGGGCATAGATGGATGGGACCATTGCCTAATAGAACAGCGCTCAACACTCCATGCATAAGCTGCCTCCGGGCCCCGTAGCAGCCGCACCCCCTGTACTTATGCCTTATGCCCAGCAGAAACAACCACCTGCAGTTTATCCACAGGGAGGTGACCCCGCAGCCACTAGTGACTACAGGGAAAGCCAGCATTGCGCTTCTGTCGCAGTAGTTTCAGAGGCTGAGCATGTTAGAAAGCAGGCGCAGGGTGACCAAACCAGTGGATACCGGCAGATGATCATTTATGTGAATCGCCAGGTTCCAAATTCTAGTCGTCATGGCGACTGGTATTTATCAAGCCTTGGCTTAAACACCTGACAAGCTGAGCCCCTGTTGGTGAGTGTTTCACTCTGTATTAGCGGCTCCTGTGGATTTCTCCTGTTTGTCTCATTCCTCCCGGCAGCTCCTGGTTGCCTGCTCAAGCCTTAGACCACAGTAAAGTGCAGCTGCCTCTCCTTCTCCTCTCCCTCTGCTGCTGAGATGATATTGCACCTGTGTCTGACAACCCTGATATTGTTGGGATTAATCATTCCTGCGTTATACAAACTGCGGCTGGTTAACTTTATCTTTACTGGATTCTTTCCTGGATTCTGTTATATTTTCTAAGGGTCGTTTTGTAACCACAAGTTTTACAGAAGTGTCGTTCCCTCATTTTGGGCCAGCGACCCTAGAAAAAGTTCTACAAATATAAGTGGGATCAACTACAGGAAGGTCCAATACAAATGAAATTGTGATTAGCATCATTATATTGTTCTACCAGGGCACTTGCAACTGTATAAAGATCCTTAATGTGAGCTCTGCATATATATAGACCTATACAGAGAGCATTCCAGTGACCAGTCACCAAAACACACAGCATCCTAGTAATCACCACCCTATACAGAGAGCATTCCAGTGACCAGTCACCAAAACACACAGCATCCTAGTAATCACCACCCTATACAGAGAGCATTCCAGTGACCAGTCACCAAAACACACAGCATCCTAGTAATCACCACCCTATACAGAGAGCATTCCAGTGACCAGTCACCAAAACACACAGCATCCTAGTAATCACCACCCTATACAGAGAGCATTCCAGTGACCACTCATCAAAACAGACAGCATCCTAGTAATCACCACTCTATACAGAGAGCATTCCAGTGACCAGTCACCAAAACACACAGCATCCTAGTAATCACCACCCTATACAGAGAGCATTCCAGTGACCAGTCACCAAAACACACAGCATCCTAGTAATCACCACCCTATACAGAGAGCATTCCAGTGACCAGTCACCAAAACACACAGCATCCTAGTAATCACCACCCTATACAGAGAGCATTCCAGTGACCAGTCACCAAAACACACAGCATCCTAGTAATCACCACCCTATACAGAGAGCATTCCAGTGACCACTCATCAAAACAGACAGCATCCTAGTAATCACCACTCTATACAGAGAGCATTCCAGTGACCAGTCACCAAAACACACAGCATCCTAGTAATCACCACCCTATACAGAGAGCATTCCAGTGACCAGTCACCAAAACACACAGCATCCTAGTAATCACCACCCTATACAGAGAGCATTCCAGTGACCAGTCACCAAAACACACAGCATCCTAGTAATCACCACCCTATACAGAGAGCATTCCAGTGACCAGTCACCAAAACACACAGCATCCTAGTAATCACCACCCTATACAGAGAGCATTCCAGTGACCACTCATCAAAACAGACAGCATCCTAGTAATCACCACCCTATACAGAGAGCATTCCAGTGACCAGTCACCAAAACACACAGCATCCTAGTAATCACCACCCTATACAGAGAGCATTCCAGTGACCAGTCACCAAAACACACAGCATCCTAGTAATCACCACCCTATACAGAGAGCATTCCAGTGACCAGTCACCAAAACACACAGCATCCTAGTAATCACCACCCTATACAGAGAGCATTCCAGTGACCAGTCACCAAAACACACAGCATCCTAGTAATCACCACCCTATACAGAGAGCATTCCAGTGACCACTCATCAAAACAGACAGCATCCTAGTAATCACCACTCTATACAGAGAGCATTCCAGTGACCAGTCACCAAAACACACAGCATCCTAGTAATCACCACCCTATACAGAGAGCATTCCAGTGACCAGTCACCAAAACACACAGCATCCTAGTAATCACCACCCTATACAGAGAGCATTCCAGTGACCAGTCACCAAAACACACAGCATCCTAGTAATCACCACCCTATACAGAGAGCATTCCAGTGACCACTCATCAAAACAGACAGCATCCTAGTAATCACCACCCTATACAGAGAGCATTCCAGTGACCACTCATCAAAACAGACAGCATCCTAGTAATCACCACCCTATACAGACAGCATCCTAGAGACAACTCATCAAAACAGACAGCATCCTAGTAATCACCACCCTATACAGAGAGCATTCCAGTGACCACTCATCAAAACAGACAGCATCCTAGTAATCACCACCCTATACAGAGAGCATTCCAGTGACCACTCATCAAAACAGACAGCATCCTAGTAATCACCACCCTATACAGGCAGCATCCTAGAGACAACTCATCAAAACAGACAGCATCCTAGTAATCACCACTCTATACAGAGAGCATTTCAGTGACCACTCCCCAAAACAGACAACATCCTAGTAATCACCACCCTATACAGACAGCATCCTAGAGACCACTCATCAAAACAGACAGCATCCTAGTAATCACCACCCTATACAGAGAGTATTTCAGTGACCACTCCCCAAAACAGACAGTATCCTAGTAATCACCACCCTATACAGACAGCATCCTAGAGACCACTCATCAAAACAGACAGCATCCTAGTAATCACCACCCTATACAGACAGCATCCTAGTAATCACCACCCTATACAGAGAGAATCCTAGTGACCCCCACCCTGTACAGAGAGCATACTAGTGACCAATCACCAATACAGAGAGCATCCTAATCACCACTCACCCATACAGAGAGCATCACAGATGTATCAAATCAGCTACCAAACTATTCCTAACCTGTCTCTTGTATCAGCTGAACATCGTCACATGAAAATCAAAGTCTTAAAAAGCTCACAATTTATTTTCTCATTTAACACTATAGAAGATTCCTGCAGAACGATCCTATTGCCTCAGCGCTGCCCTATCTGTCATTTTAACACGACGGTTAATGGTGCTGTCATTCCATTCCGGCACGGAAACAAGACAGGACTGTTCTCCTCGGCCCATGAATAGTTAATGTGTACAGTATAACCCTCTGTGCATTTATCATGCTGGATGGGAGGGCGACACAACCGCTGTGCTCCCAATAAGAGCATAATTCCATCTGATTGCAATAAATGTGCCATTTGTTTATGTGTGTGACAGCTCCGGATAGAAGCCGAGCAAATGAAATGTATAAATCTCAAGGGCATATAAACAAAGTTATCTCCATTCTGCCATCACATTCAGCCAACGCCGCGGCTAAACGACTTTCCCCCGTGTCTGCGGCCTATAGTTCAGGGTGCGGTAAATATTGGTAAATGCGTGCATTTTGATTCCTATTGTTCCCTAATAAGTTTCTTTGCTGTCATTGGCTTGAGTAAATCCTCTTGCAAGTAACATCTGCGCCTGCTCGCACCAGGTAGCTCTATAGACACGGAAGTGTGCAGAACTACGCACGGCAGAGGGGAGTGACAGGGAAGGCCACGCCCCTCTTCATGACCCCGTGTTCTATTACACCTCTTCCTTCGAAAAATGCCCCCTCCTCTAGACGGTCACAACCCGATATATATGAAAGCTGCTATGCGCGCGCCAGATGTTCCCTGTGCGTAAGTAATGTTAGTAGTTACGCTGAAGGGGTAGACCCTTCATTTATGATGGCTGTATCCCCGCCATATAGGGTGGGGGAGGGGGGGAATCCCCATGACGACTAGGTCTGCAGCCATATGGCCGCAGCTCTAGTCGTAAAAGTTAAGGTAGGAACTCACGTGTCCAGATTTACTACCGAGTCTGGATCCGGGCCCTTGTCTTCTTATTACATTTCTCCCCAATAGCACATCCAAAAACCATCCCTCATATTACACCCTGTTACAGTGAAACGACGCTGATCTGGTCTGTGCAGGGTCTTGCAGCTCTCCCCAGTGACTGGACAAGAGGTGGCTCCGCCTACCTGCAATCATTTCTTACAGATACCGTGTACCCGCCTCTACTCCTCACTTGCACCACTGGGCCCTCTTCAGCTGACGTGACGTTTCTCTGTGTGATTCACTACTGCACATGCTCAGACCTGAAGAGCGCACCGTCACGGCCCATTCAGACCTGAGCGCAACTCAAGCGTCTGTGACTTGTGTTCTAAGGGGGAAGGAGTCAAGGTTCAGTAAGGGGCGGAGCCCAAACAAGTGCACCCAATCCAGAGCCAATCACAGTCTTAAAAAAGGTCTGTTTACGACAAATCATTTGAACCAATCCCAGGTCATGTCCAGGCCCAGGGGGAGACCTTCCACAACTATTTCAGAACCTTGTGTTAGGATGTGACACTTGGAATGCATTACAAAGGGTCAGATATCACGGCCGATGTATTGTCCCTGCATCACATCATTTCTACACACAGCAAGAAAAATATTTTTTTGTCATTATTTTGTGACATTTACATTCTGACAGAGGTGCTCGTATTAACGTAACATACGCACATAAGTACACACGTAGAGGGTGCCCTATGGAGCATAAGTCACCGAAAACCCGTCCATGCTAAGGTAGTGTCATGGGAGTCGCCTTGCCACGTGCATCTCTGAATCCGGTCCCTGGTCTCCAAGCAAAAGGTTGTCCACGGATTAACTTTGCTTAAAAAATATAACCAAAAAAAGTTTTTTTTCTTATTTTTACATATTTGTTATTGATTAGGTGTTTACACAAAAAATAAATAAATGTGTTTCCTTCTTAAGAACTCCATTAAACATGTTCTTCACATCCATAATGAGTAGATCTGCGGGGCATCAGATGTATTATACGACCCCTCCCGTAACCCGTGGCGCCATGTTGCTCCAAGGCTCACAGCCAGAATATAACTTCCTGTAGATGCAAAAATATCAGAGCCGCTTATTCAGCTTAAACTGAACATATCTCAGAATAGCGTTATTTATTCAACCACGGGAGAGATCCTCAGGAAAGATTTGATATCTCTGACAGATTTATATTTATATTTTCCTATAAAGAATTCATATACTTCCTAAGCATCTCTATCTCCCTTCCATCGCTTCACGCATTGACTGCATTACTTATTCTCTTATCTTATTTTCTAACTTTTCCTTAACAACTCACAAAACTTAAATGTTAGGAAACCGCTAACGCATAGAGTGGTCACAAACAATCCCTCAACCTCATCCAAACTTACCAACGTCCGAATAATCCATACTGACCGCTAGAAACTGGCTTCCGAGGTCTTTATGACAAGCGTCATTTTACAGATTATGAAACTGTCTCGTTTCATTACATAACGAAGGAAATGAATAACGGCAAAGTTCACAGCAGCCAAAAAGTGTCCAGCTGTAAAAATCACCCGCTATAATCTAATTAGGGACAAGTTATTAATCTGTCAAAGAGATGATTGGCCAATATGAAAACTATATAATGACCTAGCAACCATGGACCGGATTCACAGATAAGAATGAGTTAGGTACGGCCGTATCCGCACCTAACCTGTCCCGTAGACCTGGCCGTATCCGCACCTTAAGTAACCGCTCATAAAATTTTCCCTTTCCCCGCCCTCCCCTGATAATTTAAATCCCTCCCCCACCCTATCTAAAAAAGGACAGTGGCTGCCTCTTTCTTCTTATATATCTATGCTGCCGTTTTCTTCTTATATATCTATGTGTGGTACTTAGACAGCACATAGTCAATCTACGTGCCGAAACGGTATGTAGATTGCGTAATTGGCCTATTACTTGTCTGTCTCTATCTCGAAAAGGCAGCTAGTTTTACACTTTTTTAGAATGGGTAAGTATACAGATTGGCATACTACCCATTCACTTTTTGGAAACGTTATCGAAGACCCGCCGCACAGACCGGAGAGGTGAGTAACACTCTCCGGGGAGTTTTAGAGTTAGGCAGTGGGGAAGGGGAGGGTTAGGGTTAGGGTAATGGAAGGGGAGGGCTAGGGTAATGGAAGGGAGGGTTAGTGTTAGGGTAATGGAAGGGAGGGTTAGCGTAAGGATTAGGAAAATGGTTGCGGTTACATTAATACTCAGCATTCGCTTCTGTATCTTCTTTCTTCTGAGGATTGATTGCTTCTTCTCGCAAGGCAGAAGCCATTGATGTGGGAGAAAACGTCCCTTATGAAAAAGGTTCTTAGCGGTGACTCACACCCATTATTATTATTACTAGGATTGTCTCTACAAAAGATAGAGAAAGTGTTTATCCAGGGCAGTTGCTGACTGATCCACAGCCTGTTTGGGAGATTATAATATCACAGTGTTGCTTGTGATTTCCTTTCCCAACCCTCACATTCCCTCATTCCTCTCCCTATCACACCTGAACTTTGTTAAAGTATGCTTCTATTTTTTGTCCTTTCTCTTTTATTATTTCTTTCAATAAAGCTTTCAGCCTGTAATGACTCCCCGCCCATATCTTCTACCCAATTGGCTGCTGACATTGATTGCACATTGTTGATGGCGTTTTCTTGCTAAGTGATGAATGTTTAATGCATTATTTGATGTTTAGTGTATACTTTATCCTAAGCCATATTTCTTGTATTGCAGTATAAAGTATGCACGATTTACATATTGTCTTTGTAAATATACAAATTAAATTTGGTGTTTTTTTTGTAATTTAAAAAAACCTGTTCTTATCAGGAGCTTAGGGCTAGATTTACTAAGCTGTGAGAAAGGAAAATTGGAGATGTTTCCTATAGCAACCAATCAGATTCTAGCTCTTACTTTGCTATTACATACTATAAAATGTTAGCTACAACCTGATTGGTTGCTATGGGCAACATGTCCACTTTTCTTTTCCCGCAGCTTAGTAAATCTGGCCCTAGGACAGGACCTGTTGGAGATGATACCTTGGTGAATGCACCCGAATGGAGTGGCTTTCAAGGCTTAGCACACAATCATTCCAAACTGAACTGATAGATGCCAGCTAAAGTATAAAGAATAACACTAGACGGATAGTTTAGAAATGTATGTTTGTATCTTCAGATGCTTTTCATGAATTGATTTTTCTATGCCCTTCAGCAATATTTACTAAATACAAAGTTTTTGTCTTAGTCATATATTTTCAGTTGATTTTGAGACTATGTTACAGTTCATCTTTGCTTTGCCCTTTGCTTTAGATACATTTATTACATGCAAAACGAGAAATGCTGCATAGTTTTATCAGCAACGCACATAAACTGCTTTATTAACGTTCGACACAAAACATATTTATAATACTCTTTAAATTATAGCTGTATTACAAGTTGGATCAATGCTTCCTAAGTAACTACCAAGCTACCAAAGTGCATGAGCATTTTGGAGTAATGGAAGGGGAGGGTTAGGGTAATGGAAGGGAGGGTTAGTGTTAGGGTAATGGAAGGGAGGGTTAGGGTTATATGGAAGGAGAGGGTTAGGGTTATATAGAAGGAGAGGGTTAGGGTTATGGTAATGGAAGGAGAGGGTTAGGGTAAGGGCTTGGGTTAAATTTATACTTACCATTGGGTGCAGCGTCTTCTATCTTCACTGTATTGATTGCTTTGACTCTGCGAAAGCAAAAAGGGCCGTTCACATCAGTGACCCACATTCGTTTACACAAAGGCAAAGATGCTTCTTGGCCGTCCCCACTCATTTCCCAATCATCCAGTGCACTATGAAAGCCTATTACTTTCTGGTGTCCATCCTCCCTTTCAACAACCAACCACTGTCATCTATGGCATCGTCAAACTCCCTCAATAATAAAAGAATGCCCTAAATCCAACCTGTAACAAATACACATCACACATTCTCACAGCAAACCCACAGAAAGGATCAGGCATTGATGCAATGCTCTTATGTACAGATTATTATCCTCTGCATGTATGTTTCTCTCCGGGTTTTCCCAAATGTCCGTTTTATTCAGAAATCAAAATGAAAACAGATCTGTGGCTACTGCGCCCCGGGTCCCATTACAGCGCAGACATTATCCTGTCTTGTCTCATCTCCACTGCTGCCTCTCAATGTCCTGCTCTTGCATTGTGCAGCTGTCTCTCCAAAACAATGAGGAATTTCTCCAGCGAGCAGCATGCAATCCCAGCGTCTTGCACGGCAACAACACAGACTAATAGGATTTTCTATAGGGCAGAACATTTTAATACATTGACGACTAGGGGCTCGATCCAGAAGTGAGCGTCTGCCAGCTGACGTGACGTTTCTCTGCGTGTTTTGCTACTGAGCATGTTCCGAATCAAAAAGCGCAATTACGGCCGATTCGGATCTGACACAACTCGAGCGGTGGCGGCTTGCGTTCTGAGAGGAGTTCTGAGACAGGGAGGAGGGGGGGGGCATAGTCAATGTACAG
>WWET01001074.1:254533-286709 GCA_011038615.1 Limnodynastes dumerilii | reverse complement strand
GGCCCAAAGCAGGGCCCCCGCCTCCGATCCAGAGCCGATCACAGACGTAACAAAGGGCAGTGTACAGTACATAAAAATATTTGCACCAGCCCCAGGTCTAAGTCCAGGGGGTGACCTTCCACAACCTACTTCAGACCCTGGCGTTAGGATGTGACACGTTGAACGTATTGCAAAGGGTGAGAAATGGCTGTCGATGTATTGCGCCTGCGTCATATCAGTCATACATACAGAACATACAATAAGAAAATAAAGGAACTTTTTCATCTACGGTGCGCACGCTGCCTTCCCATTTGCGCTCAGATCCGGATTGGGCCCTAGGTAGGTGCAGTTGCAGTTTCTGCTGGGGACCATGGTTCATCTGCCAGACAGGGCCGCCACCAGAAAGTTTCAACCTGTGACATCACATACAGGGGGAGCACCGCGGACCTGCGTTAACAGCGGGCCGATGCCCAGGGTAGTCCTGGCCTGCTCATGTATCGGGGTTAAGATACCAGCGATACCTGTTGCTAAAGAGCTGAGTATTAGCGGGCCCCATCACTCTCCGGGCCGGGGGCAGAAGTCCTGGCTGCGCCCCTCCCCTGATGGTGGCCCTGTTTCCAGATAAAGTCCACAGAGGGGAGATTGTTATGTCTGCATACAGACTTTTCATCAGACAGGATTCAAATGACTAAAGAAGACATGGCCTGAACCATTTATTAGCAGGCAAGCAAAAAAACATGCAGCTATGGTCCAATTCCCATCATCTATCCACCTACAAAATGGGAGTGGGTCAGCGGTCAGAAAGGGTCGTTTGCTACCAGCCAACATCAAACTTGTTCTTTAATCGATTGCTCCTGCACCACTGCATGGGGGGGGGAGGCAGAGTCACCCGCCAGGATTTTAAACGTGTGCCACATTGTTGGTGAAGGTGAAAAACAACGCAGTCATTTCAAATAGAGGAAGGGGGTGCGAGAGACACCCTGGGGGCTCCCTCTTGACAGATGAGATGACAACCCTTTTATGGCACGTCCTGACTCCCAAAAGATGACAAACCTGCATCTTAATTAAGTTGTGAAAACATTATATTACGGAGTTTGAAATACTGGACTTGATTCACAGTTAAGGAGAACACAGGAATAAGCATTTAGCCCGTAGTGAGATTAAACTCACTGGGCGGGCCCAAACTCATGGTGCCACCTCACCTTAGGTTTAGGATTGGTTAGTTTAAAACTGGGGGTGGGGCTAGCTCAGTTATAGAGGGGCTCATGGGAGGAGCTCCCTCTCTTCTTCGTCGATTTCCCCTCCCTCCCACCCAGTTTTTTACGTTTTAGGCGTTAGCGATGAGCAGGTACATGGTGAATTGGTTATTGATTTATGATGTTTGATCGTTAAGCGAATTTTTCTCTACCTTAGCGCAGGTGTTAGTTGAGCCGAGGCGGCAACCCGGGAGCCGGTAAAGTATTCTTTTTCCTCAGTCGTATATAAGGATCGAGCCGACTTCGAGCTGAGACTCGCCGCAGAGGGGTGGTCTCTCATTGCGCTCCCGTGTGACATCTGGCCGTATGAGGTGGAAGGTGAGCGCAAAGGAGAGCGCTTAAGCTGATGATGATTTGTGGTTGGTTTGCAAGTATTTTGATGTATCATTTATGATTGTTTCATTTTAATTGTGTTCATATCAAACTTAATACAATGTATCTGCTTAATTTGGCCCCCATCATTGACAGGTAGTTAAAGTTAATTGCATGAATGAATAAAATGATTTAGTTAGACCCAATATATGTGTTGTGTCGTTATTACTGTTATTAGTGTTATTGGTGAATTGTAAAGGTGGGTGGCACCAGGGGCTTGGGTATAGACCATGTGAAGTTTAGAAGCTGATGCTATTTCCCTGCATATTTTTACGTGCATGCATAGTTTCCCTATTTACGCAATCTACGTAGGATTAAGGAACGGTGATCCATTAAGACCGGTTTACAACCCTGCTCGAGTTAAGAAGGAAGTTAAGTGGGGGGGATTTAAATAGGGCAGTCAGGGTGCAGTTTGCTAAGTACATGTGAGACATACGCACGGGAAGATAACGCTGCCTTTGGCCTTCTTAAGTCAGTTAAGAACAACAAAAACAAGGGCGTGTTAAGGAAGTTGTCTTATCTCCTTCTTAACTGTGAATCAGGTCCATTGTGACATTCTCAGATGCAATGATTTTCCTGGAAATGTTCCTATAAATTGGAGCGTTACCTTTTAAATCTCATATTCCATGAACAATTAGGGGTATTTTTACCAAACATTTATGTTGAAAGATAAAGTGCAATTAAAAAAATTGTGATATGACATATGTCGAAGTGAGCAGAGAGGTTTACAAATACCTCTCTCAGCTCTTTCTGCAGTGTGACATCCCTGCCCTCCAACCACCATCACACAACATGCTGAGCCTCTAATTCTTAATTCTAGTCCAAATGAAAGACAAAGGTACAGCAATTGAACCCAGTAAGGCAATGGCCTGGATCAAGACCTTGTTAAGTGTATTAACTTAGTTGCACCTGGGCTAAACCATGTTGATTTCAGGGGGAGTCAAGTTAATTGTATACTTTGCATGGGTTTAGCCCAGGTGTAACTAAGTTCATGCACTTAACAAGGTCTGGATCCAGCCCAATGTTGCTAGGGAGACATCTTATAAAGTGCGTTCCGATATTCATACCACAGCGCCATCCATGTAACGTGACCGTGTAATTTCACATCATTTTTATCTGACATGACATGACCAGGAGATACAACCATGATAAATTATCCAGCAGCATTTAAACTTCTAAGAAACTCGCTCCCGAATGGAAACTTCACGTCAATAATTCATCCAAAAATGGTCTCAGAGGCAGAAGCATGAATGAAATGGGAAGAGGAACATCTGGACGGCAGCTGTAAATAAAATATTGGCCTAAGCCGAGGGGAACCACAACATTTACTGTGATCGGGTATAGATACTGCAATTACAGACTTGTGGCTTCATACCTATTACACGACACATTAAGCACCAAACTGTCACTTTACAAGGTCATCCCTACAGAGAGATTAAAAGGATTTCATTTCGGTGTTTTAAGGGTCTAGTTTGTTTCTTTTGTAAATTTCTTTATTGGAGAGTTTGCAACTTATCAAATTACAGCCACAGGGTCAGTAAATGATTGAATAAAAAAGAATGTATAAATGGTGGACAACAGACGATATTAACAATATTGTGTACATTCAAGAAAGCAACCAATTTATATTTATTATAAGATATAGAGCGTGGCTGACTACAAGGGTCTAAAGGCTCGGTTTACTACGGGAAAATTTTTTTATAGATGTTGCCCATAGCAACCAATCAGATTCTAGCTGACATATTCTAGTATGTAATAGGAAAGTCAGAGCTATAATCTGATTGGTTGCTATGCGCCACATCTCCACTTTCCCAAACCCGCAGTTTAGTAAATCTATGACTTGGTGTCCTCAATACTTTGCTTTAAAACTGGTTCTTTTCTTAAAATCAACAGCTTGTTATTCATTATACTCGCACCATGCCTTGTCCTTCATGTGTCACATGGGCTGACTCAGAGTTGAGTGTGACTTGATCACATAACGCATTTCACTTTTTTTTGTACAGTGTATGCTCAGAAAACATAATAACAAAGGGCCGTATTCAGACCAGCGGATGTATTGCATATACATCCGGTGTTTACTGAAATTGTATACTGCGCATAGTAATTTTTTTACGTAATCTACGTATCTTTTTGTTACGTAGTTCTGCATATAGGCAATCTACATACTGAAAAGATATGTAGATTACGTTAAAAAAATTAGCTCTCACTTTCCTGTTACATACTAGAAAATGTCAGCTAGAATCTGATTGGTAGCTAAGGGCAACGCCTCCATTTTTCCTTTCCTGCAGGTTAGTAAATCTGGCTCATAAATTCGCTCATAAATGTCAAAACTTACCCCCACTGTACACAAAATCTATCATACGAAACTTAGTTGGGTACGATAGAAGTTATGTGAGTAAAATGCATGTGACATCTGGAGGACGCATCGGTATACTTCTAAAAAAAAATCTAAAAATGGCAGCCTCTTCAATATAAAGAAAATTACCTTTCAGCAGCCTCTACTTCTAAAAGGACCATTTATTTGCAGTCCCGGTGACGACATATCATCATGACAAGCAAGAACATACTTTTTCTAGTTCAATTGCGCTGACAAAAAAAGTATAAACACAAAATAAATTATATGTGCTAAATCGGTTGTATTCTCCGGTAAGAAATTCTCATTTGTGAAAAGTTCCTTTTTCGGATGTCCCTATTTTAGAATACTTACCAGTTTCTACTTTTTTTTTCAGGATGGGTAAGTATGACATTTGGCATACTTCACCCATTCTCCTTCGGAAATACCGCGGCTATCGCCGGATCGAAGGTGGGTAACCTCTCTGTGCGGGGTAGGGAGGGTTAGGCTAACCAGCTGCAGGGGAGGGAGGGTTAGGGTCAGGCTGCAAGGAAGGGAGGGTTAGGGTCAGGCTGCGCGAGATGGAGGGTTAGGGTCAGGCCGCAGGGGAGGGAGGGTTAGGGTCAGGCTGTGGGAGATGCAGGGTTAGGGTCAGGCTGCAAGGAAGGGGGGGTTAGAGTCAGGCTGACAGGAAAGGAGGGTTAGGGTTGTGAGAGGGGAGGGTTAGGGTTAGAATTAGGGGAAGTGTTGGGGGATTATTTTTACTTACTTTTCGGAGCACTGTAAACTCGATGCTCCGTGGATTAATTGCTATGCCTCATAGAGGCATATGCAATCGAAATCCCAGCCAGTTCGAAACTGGCTGGGAGGAAACGGCCCTATCAAAATAATGCCATTCTAACTGGGGACCCACACCCGTGCTAAATTTAGTAAAAATGAATAAGGTGCCAATGAGAAAAAAGTTTATGTTTGGAATTATTTTTTTTAACAGTTTTACTATTTTAAATAAAATTTACAACATGCGATGAAACCTGTGACGGTCCAAAATAAACGTTTGCAAAACATTCGGTTTTAAACGTAGCACAAATATACCACTGATATTTGCTAATAGCAAAGCAGAAGGACGTATATTGCTACCGCGCATGCGTATGAAAAACCAGATGAATTTGCAACCTCATCCAGAGATAGACGCGACATGAACATGCGAACGCCTCTGGAAAAGGTTCATTCAAAACGCGTGATGCTTTTGTGGTGCGCATGTTGCGTGCTTATAGCGTGCTTTCCGGACCAGGCCCATTTTGTCTTCCTGGTGGGTACTCTGGGACATGAGCTGTGTAAAAAGCATTTGTGTCCAGGCAGCCTAAAATGGCTGCTGTTCTCCATTTTTAATGTGCTTTTATGCAAAAGTGTTATTAATACTGTGTAGAACCAGACGTTCAAGGCCAAGACATGTTGATAAGGCAGCTTGGTGGGAGCAGAGGGTACGTAGTAGTAGCAATTAACTTGCTTAAAACATGATTATAACCTAATAAGGTAGGGAGTTCCAGCTCTGTTGTTGTCGGGGTGTAAAAGACTTGGCACAATGTCAGCTGGCTGGCTTCACCTGGGACTGATCTGACTTAATGCAGGAGTGATCTGGGCTTTATACGAAACTGACCTGATTGAATGCAGAAGTGACCCAGGCTTTGTATGTAACTGACCTGACTGAATGCAGGAGTGACCCAGGCTTTGTACGTAACTGACCTGACTGAATGCAGAAGTGACCCGGGCTTTGTACCAACTGACCTGAGTAAGCACAGAAGCACCCCCTGACCTTTTCCAGCTCAACAACAATCGAGATAGGGGCCCCTGGAAACCTGTTGATCATTATCAAGCAATAACTACCAGCTGAAGCTAAGTATTATTCATGTATTTTGCTTATTTTTTTATTAAATACTATAATTTATAAGAATTGTCTTGTGTGATGTCATTTAACTCTGAGTATTTACCAAACCTTAAGTTCTACCAGGAACAGCGTTCTACCATAAAATCTGTTCTACTTTCCCCACTTCACAAATATTATTTAAATATTTCCATTTTAATCCTTAAATAGTGCTCGCCTTAACCTCCTCCGTGCCATACATTATTCATGAGAGTCAGGGAACATGTCTTAGTACATATTTATTTCTATCCATAAGGGACGTTTACTTTATTTTTACTGGCAGACGGAAGACACCAAGAAACTATCTGACCCTGATTTACAGCAGATTAGGGGTTCTCAACTAGTGTTACTAGTACCACTGGTGGTACTTGGACCATGTCAGGTGGTACTCAGAGCCACCTGGCAAGGTTGTAAGGAGGTACAATGCCAAATAGCTGGGGACATAATTTATAAAATATCTTGATATCTTGGGGGCTGAATGGCACATGTATAAAATACACCTTAAAATCACTGCAAAAATATGTAAACACAAACAACAAAAACCCTGAAAATACATATATGGGTCATGGGTCTGCATATAAGATTGCTGATAAGCAAAGTGGTTCTATAGTGGGTAAGTGGAACGTGACATGATTCTATAGTGGGTACGTGGCACATGACATGATTCTATAGTGGGTAAGTGGCATGTGACAAGATTCTATAGTGGGTAAGTGGCACGTGACATTATTCTATAGTGGGTAAGTGGCACGTGACATGATTCTATAGTGGGTAAGTGGCACGTGGCATGATTCTATAGTGGGTAACTGGTATTCTCAAAAAAAAGGTTGAGAACCCCTGTGTAGATCATTCTTTAGTTGCCACAGAGAATTTTGGGGTTGTCCCAAATCAGGTAATCAAACCCCCACCCTGATCGTGAGCGAGACCGGTGAGATGCGGGAGCTCTGTCTGCAGGTCAGGAGACTTTCAGCTCTATAGACTGGATGTAGCATTGCCTATGACAGGGTACTTGCGTATTCAGAATGTGTAAGCACACAGGACCTGAGCCACACCCCTGCACGGTTTCCATAAGTGGAGGGTGATTAATTCCGCACAAGAGGAGTGAACTTCCCTCCTCTGTCACTCCCCTCTCTCGTGTGTAAATGGTGTAATTTACGCCACCATATGGCAGCCTTACTGTCATTGGTCCGTCCGACCGGACTGATCAAACCCACACTGTAAAATTTACATGCTTTGCCCCGCCCACCTTGATGTGCGGAGGGGAGGCACTGCCCATTTCTTCTTATTACCAGTGTATGGAGCTAAGTTCCATAGGATGGTAGTTATGTCACGTCTGGAGGGTGCGTGCACTTTGCGTGCGAAAGTGAGCAAAAGTACAGATCTGTGTATCCGGTCTATAATATGGACTATAGTATTCAGATCTTCGCACGACTTAGGTCCGCATGGAGCTCTGTAGGTGAGCACGGAGGAGAGGAGTAGACGCCCCTGTGAACTCTACCGTAACTTTACCGCAAGGATCTGTGCTTTTTCCCACCCCCGGCACAGGCCTGTATGGCGGGGTTTAGACATGCGGATATTAAGTGCCGGCCCCTTTTATGGAAGTTCTTCCGTACAGAACAAAGTTCACACATGCGCCGATGTTACTTGTCAAGGGGAATTACGCAAATGACTTGTGTTAGTCCCCTTCTGTTCCTAATTCCGAATCAGGGCCAATGTGCACTGCTCCCATGCATGAACATGGCGGTAATGCATCGGAGCGCGCTTCAAAGGATTCTGAACTACGCAAAGTAAGCCATTCTGACGGTGGGATGTGACGACGTGCCACGTATACAATATATGCGCATGGTGGGAGGGCGAAATATTTAAATCGTATAGTAAGACCTTATGTAACATCCGTAATTCGGAAGGAGTCCCTTACGCACAGGGGCGTGTGCCTCAAAGGTAAGGTAGGATTCAGGGCATGGAAGCTACGTACGTGTGTGTGAAAAGCAAGGGGTGTGCGCTACTCTCACACGTACAGAATAGAGGATCGCACTTAGCGCACGTTAAGTTTCCGCTGTGAAGACTTATGACCATTGTGCGTTCTTAGGTCTGGATCCGGTCCTCTGACTGGGTTTATATAGCCACTTCTCCTACAGTTGCCCCTGTGGGCATGTACTAGCCACATCCACTGCACTGTCCATTGCTTCCCTCTCTCTTCACTGTCTATCGTGTGATGTGATCTAAGGACATACTATTCCTCCGTACACAGACCCCAGGAGACGTCGCTCTACGTTACATCTTCCAGTTCCTGAGGATGACAGGTCCCACGTCCCCAAACACTGAATAATCCAGATTCCTTCAGCCATCAGGATAAAATCCAGCTGACTGTCTCACCAAAACATTAATATTAATAGTTTAACGGATTGTTACATACTGTATAAAGCCGACAAAAATAGCTTGGTGGTGGAAAAGAGACATCGTTTGTCATATACCAGGCGTTCTACACCGTGAATTACAGGGGGCGGCTGGGACATTATACCAGCGGGCTATGATGCACAATGCACACCTGCTATTAGCGGCCTGGGATGATGTCTATTACACTCAGAACATTAAAGGGGCACAGACCCTGCCTCTTGTCCGTCACTGTCTGCTTTGCTGCAGCAGAAAGGTGAAAGGTCGCCAGATCAGTTATAATCCGCCCATTGCGCGTCTGCGAGGTTAAACACAGAGGGCCTCCTGCAGAGCTGTGTGTATTATTATTGCTCAATGTATGTGTTTGCGCCATGTAATGGCCGTTCCGGCAAACAACAGTGATAACTCCGACAGCATAATACCGGCTGCATCATTTCACACAGAGTTTGTGTTTGGAAAAAAATGTATTTAAATTGCATATTTTTCATCGTACGTAACTTGTGTGCGCACGACCCCAACTCACGTCACAATGCCCCATACCGCCTTTGGAACGAAAGATGGTGGGTGTCCAAAGCCAAAGAACACATCGTCACACACATGTGCTCACACATTATTTCTACGCATGCACAGTGCTAAAAAAACCTAACGCTTGAACAAGAACAAAAACGCTGCACATGAAGCCCAGAAGCGTCGGTAGTCGTTTACCTTTCATCGTGCAGCTGTAATTATGCAATGGGAAGATACGCAGGAAGATCAGGAGACAAGGGAAGAAATGGGTCACGCTGGAAGGCTGTCTAGTTAGCAGCTGTCTGCAGGGGGTATAGTTGCCGATGCCACAATCCCATTTTCAAGATACAGCTGACAGCTTAGTGGCGGATGTATAAATGCGGGAGGGGGACGTGTCAAAAGTATTATTTCAACAAGATAACCGTTCCTGGCTAGGGTTAGGCGGTAGAGAGGGGAGGGCTAAAGATAGGCTGAGGCACAGGGATGGTTAGGCATAGTCTTCAGGGAGGTGAGGGTTAAGGATAGGCTGAGGGACAAAGATGGTGAGGCATAGTCTGCAAATAGGGGAGGGTTAAGGTTAGGCTGCAGGACAAGGGTGATTAGGGTTAAGGTTAAGCTGTGAGACAAAGATGGTTAGGGTTAGTGGAGGGTTAAGGTTAAGCTGCAGGACAAGGATGGATAGGGTTTATGAAAGGTTAAGGTTAAGCTGCAGGACAAGGATGGTTAGGGTTAGTGGAGGGTTAAGGTTAAGCTGCAGGACAGGGATGGTTAGGGTTAGTGTAGGCTTAAGGTTAGGTTGCAGGAAAAGGATGGTTAGGGTTAGTGTAGGGTTAAGGTTAGGCTGCAGGACAAGGATACTTAGGAGAGGGATATAGTTAGGCTTCACAGAGGGAATAGTTAATGTTAGGCTGTTAAGAGGAAAGGGTTAAGGTTAGGGTTAATGGAAAAGTTAAGAAAAGGGTATGGTTAAGATGAAGAAAACTTACCTGTCGCCGTGTGACTCTTCATCCAGGCAGCAGTCATGGGAATGACCCAGTCTTGCCAGACACTGCCGTAAACTGACAGCAGATGGCGCTTCATTGCTTAAAAGTGATCTGGCCAAAGACAGATCATCGGAGCAGCCAACTACACCCTCTGCAGTAACCTGAACGGTGACTGACCTCTGCAGGTGTTCCCATGTGTAACTCCCCCCAGTATCAGGGGGAACGTCTCAGATATATATGAAAACTTTGCCGGGATTGGGGTGGAAAGCACTGGCCCGGAGCTGTACCAGGCACTGCACGAGTAGAGGATTACCAACAAAGCAATTAACAGAGCCTGGCAGGGGCTGGGATTATCATGACAGGTGCTGAATAATGAATTGCCTGTCACAATAACGCACTGTGCGTCTAATTACTTTCATGTCAATCTCTGCTCCTATCTGACAAGTATAACACATCTACCGGTCAGACGCATGCATCAGCGACCACTAAACATTCTACAAATCAAATGTCTGTTTGGAAGGCAGGATGGCCAGTTCCACAGAAACGGGCTCACAGCATGGTATATACGCATAGAGGCAGGAGGAGGGGAGGACATTACAGAGCACAGAGCAGACACAACTCAGTGAAATGTTCCAAAGCCTTTGTGCTCACTATATCAAGTGACTGTGGTTACCATGGAAATCCATGACATTGTTCTGGATCCAGACTTAATAAACACAGACGACTTACACACACAGCGGACCGTATTCAGACTTACTCATTCATTCCTATCACATGGAATTTGATATTCACAATTCCGCATTTATTATTATTATTATTATTATTATTATTGTTAGGAGATACAGACGTGGAAGAGATTCCTCTCATAAGGAGATACAGACGTGGAAGAGATTCCTCTCATAAGGAGATACAGACGTGGAAGAGATTCCTCTCATAAGGAGATACAGACGTGGAAGAGATTCCTCTCATAAGGAGATACAGACGTGGAAGAGATTCCTCTCATAAGGAGATACAGACGTGGAAGAGATCCCTCTCATAAGGAGATACAGACGTGGAAGAGATTCCTCTCATAAGGAGATACAGACGTGGAAGAGATTCCTCTCATAAGGAGATACAGACGTGGAAGAGATTCCTCTCATAAGGAGATACAGACGTGGAAGAGATTCCTCTCATAAGGAGATACAGACGTGGAAGAGATTCCTCTCATAAGGAGATACAGACGTGGAAGAGATTCCTCTCATAAGGAGATACAGACGTGGAAGAGATTCCTCTCATAAGGAGATACAGACGTGGAAGAGATCCCTCTCATAAGGAGATACAGACGTGGAAGAGATTCCTCTCATAAGGAGATACAGACGTGGAAGAGATTCCTCTCATAAGGAGATACAGACGTGGAAGAGATTCCTCTCATAAGGAGATACAGACGTGGAAGAGATTCCTCTCATAAGGAGATACAGACGTGGAAGAGATTCCTCTCATAAGGAGATACAGACGTGGAAGAGATTCCTCTCATAAGGAGATACAGACGTGGAAGAGATTCCTCTCATAAGGAGATACAGACGTGGAAGAGATCCCTCTCATAAGGAGATACAGACGTGGAAGAGATTCCTCTCATAAGGAGATACAGACGTGGAAGAGATTCCTCTCATAAGGAGATACAGACGTGGAAGAGATTCCTCTCATAAGGAGATACAGACGTGGAAGAGATTCCTCTCATAAGGAGATACAGACGTGGAAGAGATTCCTCTCATAAGGAGATACAGACGTGGAAGAGATTCCTCTCATAAGGAGATACAGACGTGGAAGAGATTCCTCTCATAAGGAGATACAGACGTGGAAGAGATCCCTCTCATAAGGAGATACAGACGTGGAAGAGATTCCTCTCATAAGGAGATACAGACGTGGAAGAGATTCCTCTCATAAGGAGATACAGACGTGGAAGAGATTCCTCTCATAAGGAGATACAGACGTGGAAGAGATTCCTCTCATAAGGAGATACAGACGTGGAAGAGATTCCTCTCATAAGGAGATACAGACGTGGAAGAGATTCCTCTCATAAGGAGATACAGACGTGGAAGAGATTCCTCTCATAAGGAGATACAGACGTGGAAGAGATCCCTCTCATAAGGAGATACAGACGTGGAAGAGATTCCTCTCATAAGGAGATACAGACGTGGAAGAGATTCCTCTCATAAGGAGATACAGACGTGGAAGAGATTCCTCTCATAAGGAGATACAGACGTGGAAGAGATTCCTCTCATAAGGAGATACAGACGTGGAAGAGATTCCTCTCATAAGGAGATACAGACGTGGAAGAGATTCCTCTCATAAGGAGATACAGACGTGGAAGAGATTCCTCTCATAAGGAGATACAGACGTGGAAGAGATCCCTCTCATAAGGAGATACAGACGTGGAAGAGATTCCTCTCATAAGGAGATACAGACGTGGAAGAGATTCCTCTCATAAGGAGATACAGACGTGGAAGAGATTCCTCTCATAAGGAGATACAGACGTGGAAGAGATTCCTCTCATAAGGAGATACAGACGTGGAAGAGATTCCTCTCATAAGGAGATACAGACGTGGAAGAGATTCCTCTCATAAGGAGATACAGACGTGGAAGAGATTCCTCTCATAAGGAGATACAGACGTGGAAGAGATCCCTCTCATAAGGAGATACAGACGTGGAAGAGATTCCTCTCATAAGGAGATACAGACGTGGAAGAGATTCCTCTCATAAGGAGATACAGACGTGGAAGAGATTCCTCTCATAAGGAGATACAGACGTGGAAGAGATTCCTCTCATAAGGAGATACAGACGTGGAAGAGATTCCTCTCATAAGGAGATACAGACGTGGAAGAGATTCCTCTCATAAGGAGATACAGACGTGGAAGAGATTCCTCTCATAAGGAGATACAGACGTGGAAGAGATCCCTCTCATAAGGAGATACAGACGTGGAAGAGATTCCTCTCATAAGGAGATACAGACGTGGAAGAGATTCCTCTCATAAGGAGATACAGACGTGGAAGAGATTCCTCTCATAAGGAGATACAGACGTGGAAGAGATTCCTCTCATAAGGAGATACAGACGTGGAAGAGATTCCTCTCATAAGGAGATACAGACGTGGAAGAGATTCCTCTCATAAGGAGATACAGACGTGGAAGAGATTCCTCTCATAAGGAGATACAGACGTGGAAGAGATCCCTCTCATAAGGAGATACAGACGTGGAAGAGATTCCTCTCATAAGGAGATACAGACGTGGAAGAGATTCCTCTCATAAGGAGATACAGACGTGGAAGAGATTCCTCTCATAAGGAGATACAGACGTGGAAGAGATTCCTCTCATAAGGAGATACAGACGTGGAAGAGATTCCTCTCATAAGGAGATACAGACGTGGAAGAGATTCCTCTCATAAGGAGATACAGACGTGGAAGAGATTCCTCTCATAAGGAGATACAGACGTGGAAGAGATCCCTCTCATAAGGAGATACAGACGTGGAAGAGATTCCTCTCATAAGGAGATACAGACGTGGAAGAGATTCCTCTCATAAGGAGATACAGACGTGGAAGAGATTCCTCTCATAAGGAGATACAGACGTGGAAGAGATTCCTCTCATAAGGAGATACAGACGTGGAAGAGATTCCTCTCATAAGGAGATACAGACGTGGAAGAGATTCCTCTCATAAGGAGATACAGACGTGGAAGAGATTCCTCTCATAAGGAGCTACAGATGTGTAAGGGATCTTTCTCATAAGGAGATACAGACGTGGAAGAGATCCATCTCATAAGGAGATACAGACGTGTGGGGGATGGACGGATCCGGTCCCTTGTCCCCAATTTGCTTAAAGTAGGATTAAAGACAGAAAGTTATGACTTTGTTAGTGAGGGTGAGGCTACAGACCTTGCCATCTAAGGAGTCAGGAGACCTGCTTACTCAAGAAGTTGCTTTGTGACTGTGGCCATAACTTTATTAGGGTCTGCACATCTTTAAATCAGTGACTAGGAATTATATGAATACAAGTGACACAGTACCACAATCTATCATCATGACAGCTTCCAGTCAGCAAAGACACCCTATAGAATATGTCTGCCAGTCACCCACTCACCCATGTAACAGCACAAGTATAGAGTGTGGGACTACTTGTAAGATGCACAAATGTGGGGAGAGAGAATGAGAGAGAGAGGGGGAGATGAGAGAGGAAGAAAGAGGGGGAGAAAAAGAAAGAAAGCGAAAGAGAGAGATAGGGTGGAGGGAGAGAGAGAGAAGAGGGAGGGAGAATGAGAGAGAGAGAAAGAGAGAGAGAAGAGGGAGGGAAAGAAAGAAAGAAAGAAAGAAAGAAAGAAAGAAAGAAAGAAAGAAAGAAAGAAAGAAAGAGGGAAAAGGGGACACGGCATTTGAGAGAGAGATTGGGAAAGGGGAAGATAGAAACAGACAACAAGGACAGCCAGAAGAGAGGGGGGAAGACAGAGAGAGAGAGACAGAGAGAGAGACAGAGAGACAGAGAGAGAAAGTGTGAACAAGCACAAGCATGCCGTTGAATGACAAGGCATGCTTGCGCTACTTGAACTACTATCGGCAGCATGCCCTGCGACAAATGGCGTGCCATGGACATTACTTAAAATTTCCAAATAAATACTCTTCCCACATGTGTACATAAAGAAAAAAAGAAAGAAAGAAAGAAAGAAAGAAAGAAAGAAAGAAAGAAAGAAAGAAAGAAAGAAAGAAAGAAAGAAAGAAAGAAACAGAGAGAGAGAGAGAAAGGAAAAGAGAATGAGAGAAAACAGGACAGGAGAACAGAAAGAGAGAGAGAGAGAATGGTTCGAGACATAGATCTAGGGAGTAAGAGACACTGTAGTACAATATCAAGAAAAAATCATGATAATAAATGAGTTATTATCCAACCCCCAGTTACTCACATTCCAGACCCTTCTGTGCCCCCATATACAGCCCCCAGTTACTCACATGCCAGACCCTTCTGTGCCCCCATATCCAGCCCCAGTTACTCACATGCCAGACCCTTCTGTACCCCCATATCCAGCCCCAGTTACTCACATATCCAGCCCCAGTTACTCACATATCCAGCACCAGTTACTCACATGCCAGACCCTTCTGTACCCCCATATCCAGCCCGTTACTCACATACAAGACCCTTCTGTACCCCCGTATTCAGCCCCAGTTACTCACATATCCAGCCCCAGTTACTCACATGCCAGACCCTGATGTACCCCCATATCCAGCCCCAGTTACTCACATGCCAAACCCTTCTGTACCCCCATATACAGCCCCAGTTACTCACATGCCAGATGGCGAAAAAGATGAGTGCAGCGCACAGGACCAGGGACAACATATAGCAGAAGGCAGCGAAAGTAAATGCCATTGCGCCCCCGGGCGAGCACCAAACTCCAGCTCAGTCAGGTGACGGGAGCCCCTAATAATCCGAATTGGCGCACAGTGCGCTGCCCCGCGCCACTTGCGCATCTGTTGCGCGCAGAGCCACCTCAAGGCTAGCCCAGCAGTAGCAGCAGCATCAGGGGACACTTCATGGCTGGAGACGCCGGGCTCCAGGGTCCCCCACACACAGAGGACACTTCTGGAGAGCTGACACGCGTGGAGTGACTCATTTCAGCCGGGGAGGGGGACGCGTGGAGGGAGGAGCTGCTCCATGTGCGGCTGGATGGAGAGGAGCACAGGGGGGCCACTGTCTGCAAGTCACAGGCAAGGGGGGCACAGCCAGTGTCACCGTCCATGTCACCTATCCACCCGAGGAAGGGGCAATCCCAGCCCTGACTGAGGACAGGGACATTTATAGTTCTGGTGGCATTATAATTGTCATTGTGTCTTGCTGTGTCCCAGGGACCTAAAGTATATGGTGACATCTAATAGGTAACAGAAACTGGGGCTGATCCAGAGATAACAATATTAGCTCTAATGGGCGCAAACCTGCGCCTGGGCAATCCGGGAGACAAAGTCAGGGCTGTAAAATAATAATACAACTCTTTCATGCTGGGAGTCTACTGGAGAGTTTGCTGATTTGGTTTATTGCACACAAATACTGAACAGCTTTACTTTCAAACTTTAATTTAGAGCTGAGCTAAATAATATCACCTCTCCAGGTACTCACTTTGCACATCCTACATTTTCCTCCCCTTGCAGTTCATGGTTTTGCCAAGCTGCTGATTTGCTCCTTTACTCACAGTTACTCCACACTTTGGATCAGCCCCAATGATTCTAATTTAGGGACAGGTTTACTAAGCTGCTGGTTAGGAAAAGTGGAGCTGTTGCCCATAGCAACCAATCAGATTCTTGATCTCATGTCAGCTAGAATCTGATTGGTTGCTATGGGCAACATCTCCACCTTTCCAAACCCGCAGCTTAGTAAATCTGGCCCCTAGAGTCCAGGATCAACATGCAAAACAGGAGCAAATTAGCATGTTGGTAAGTACAGGTTGCTCTGCAGGGGAGGCAAAGCTAACATCTATGGACCAGATCCTGACCTCTGCGTTTACCGCCCACATGGAGGTCTGTCAGTCCACATGGGAGAGGGCAGTGAACTTACATTGCCATAAGGCAGCCATAAGCCATAAGGCATTCCGTTGTGATCTGTTCCCACTTAAAATGGCGTCAGTTCGGAAGCCTGGTTCTGGTGGAAATCCACACTTTACCTTGGCATATTAACCCCCCTCTCACTAGATGGAGCCCGTCAGAAGTGAAGGCAAAATAAATAGAAGTGTTGGATCTCATGGACTGCCCTCCGATCGCTGCGCTCAGAGCGTATGTATGCGTAGAGCACAAAAGTTGGCGTTTTCCAGTGCGCCCAGATGGATCCGCTCCAGTGTGCATTCTGGAATATTTTAGGCACTTAATGTACAGCGCAACTCATAGCTAATGACGAATCTCCATACTTTGTAGTCTCTTCCATCATTGCGATGAATCTACACACAATGGCCCTGATTCACACTTAGGAAGCTTGTGCTTCTTAATTGCATATTTGTGACCTACTACGCATACATAGTAGGTCATTTACACAATCTTCGTACCAGTGAGGTATGTAGATTGCCTCCGTGCGGTCTTTAAAGACAACACGGAGTAGTTTAGTTAGAAAGAGGCGGCGTAATACCGCCCCGGGGAGTGTTAAGTTAGAAGTGGGAGGGGGAGGGATTTAGATTAGGCCATTTCTTAAGAAGGAAACTACGCACGGTAAGATAAGGTAGCCCTATGGCACTCTAAAGTGTACCTAAATACCGGTTGCATTCCCCGGTTAGAAAGTTTGATTTACAAAATAGGGACATCCGAAAGTTCCTTTTCAGATGTCCCTATTTCGAATACCCCCCAGTTTAGATTTTTTTCTTTCAGAACGGGTGAGTAGGCTGATCGGCATACTCACCCATTCCGTTTTGGAAACGCGCCCGCTACCGCAGGACCCGCACCATGGGAAAGGTAAGTAACCTCTCCAGGGTTAGGGTCAGGCTACAGGGAATGGAGGGTTAGGGTCAGGCTACAGGGGATGGAGGGTTAGGATCTGGCTGCGGGAGATGGAGGGTTAGGGTCAGGCTACAGGGGATGGAGGGTTAGGGTCAGGCTGCGGAGGGTTGGGGTCAGGCTGCGGGAGATGGTGGGTTAGGATCTGGCTGCGGGAGATGGAGGGTTAGGGTCAGGCTGCGGGGAAAGTCAGGGTAATGGAAGGTTAGGGTTAGAATCGGGAAGGGTTGGGGTAGTTTTTGCCTTACCTTTCGGAGCACCGAAAGTTCAGTGCTCCGTGGATCGATTGCTATGCCTCATTGCGTGACGACCATACTCGTGTGAAGAAGAGAAGATGCATCCTGTCAGCGCTGGAGGAGGAGTCTGGAGCTGCTCACCGGTTGATCACTGGGGACAGATTGGTCCTATCTTTTAATATGGGATCATCGGTTGCTGAATATCACAACCCCACTGTCTCCATAAAGAATGATGGAGAAATCAGTGATATATCTCATGCTAGGGCTTTACTGAACCCCAGGAAGCAGGGAGAGAGCTGAATTACGATGAAAACAGATGTTCTCCTCGTATCGCTGCTCACTCCCATCTTACTGAATCGTCCTCCTAAAATGTTTAATGATTCCGTGCCAGATGCTTCCTCTGATAAACTTCTCTGCATATCTCTCCCATTCAAATAGTTATGTGATTGGTTGAAGAAATACGGTTTAAAAGTATAATTGTGCTTCATAGTAACTTGAGGCTTTGTGTTGTGGGATTGGCAGCTGTTTGAGGTCATAAGATAGGGTTGTGGCTAGTTTAGGGGTAGGGTGGGCATGGTCGTTTAATGGCATTGGGTTCAGGGGTGTGGCCAGTATCAGGGGTGTGGTCATTACATGTCGGATAGCTGTAGCTTGACTTGATATATTTTCATATATAGAAATAACATTGGGGTAGATATAGCGTATTTCAGACGTGTTTTTGACTCACGTAAAATTGGCACGCTTGCACGTAAGTATTTACATGACACATACGTTAATGGCCCATACGTTCACATTTACACTACGTTACGGAGCGTATTTTCTATGGTGCGCATGCGCAGTACTTACCAAAACGCGATTTTACGTCTCCGCCACACGTAAATTCACTCACAAGCGTTGTTCTGGATCTGGCCCATTGTATTTAATATATAGTATATAATATATATTTTTTTTTAAGCAAGTAACAAAGGAAGATCTTCGGGTTAAGGTCTCACTATCGGGCCAGTACAATGTTTATTAGCAGATATAATTATGTTTTGTTCCGCATTGTCCCTCCTTCGTTATATCTTACCATGACTCCATGGCGTGCAGCTTATCTATCTGGTGCAGACGTAGGCACAGCGCACTGTCACAGCCTGTTCTGGATCAGGCCACCTCTGGATTAACCCTGCAGGGTGCTGCCATAGTAGTCATGTGATTGCGCAGTCTGCATCGAAGGGGTTAAATGCTATCCATGACCTTTAGCTGATGCAGACTCTATCTGTTAATGTCACTGCATGACGGGGGGTCCGCACAGCGTCACCTCACTCTGTGACAGATTCTGCCGGCGTCTTCTCCGGGAAAGATTCTGTTGATGCTGCTAAAACGTTATTTACATGTAACGATTTATATGATTGTGTATTTGAAGTTGTGTTAATGTCAATTAAAGGGATATAGATATCGAATATGGGAGATGTGGGGCCGGATTCACAGCAACCGGACGTATTGCGCATACGTCCCTAAATTACCGATAATAGCTACAACGCATGCGTAGTACCTATTTTACATAATATGTTTTGCTACGTAAATTACGTAAAATAGTTACTCTGCATGCGTGGTAGCTATTATCTGTAAATTAAGGAACGTATGTGCAATACGTCCGGCACTGTGAATCCGGCCCGTGATTCTTAAATGCGGTTTAATTCTGTGAGGGTCACATGATGCTCAGAATACATTGCGCACAGATAGTGGAACCGTTACCGTGATTAACATTGATTCCTACAAGAATAGATTATTATTAATAATGTTCAGGGGAGTAAGGTGGCAGACCTGGGCCCCACTTACTCGCTATGGGGCCTGATTCTGGATGGGTAGAAATAGGCAGCACCAGGTGGGACTGAGCTGGGCGGGACTGCAGCCTGATAAAAGCTGTCAGCCTCTGACAGCTTGCTTACAGTGCAGGGGGAGTGGCTGCCATGGGCTCCCCATTTCTCCGGACCCCCATAGAAACTATACCTTCTTATGTGCAGGGAAATGTCTGATTATGTTTATTGCACACAAATACTGAACAGATTTCCCTTTGAACTCTAATTTAGAGCTTAGCTGCAAATCATTACTTCAGTCAGTGGGTAGGCAATTCAGGCTTGACTGGACAAGGAAGGCTTGGCTGGACTGGACCAGGATTGGAATGGACCTAACCAGAATTGGAATGGACTTGACCAGGAATGGATATTAACTGGAACAAGACTTGACCTGGACTCGATCAGGACTGGACTGGAGCAAGACTAGACCTAGATTGGATCAGAAATGGACTGACCTGGAGCAGGACTTAAACTGGCCCGGACCAAGGCTTGATTTGCCCAGGAATGGACCAGGAATGGACTGGACCAAGACTTGACCTGGACCAGGACTGGACCAAGGCTTGACTAGACCTGGACTGGACAGGACAAAGGCTGGACTTGACCTGTATTGGACCAGGAATGAACTGGAACAACACTTGACCTGGACTGGACCAGGAATGGAGTGGAACAAGACTAATAATCTGCAGACTGTTCACTGCGAACTGGGATAATAAGACTGATTACTTCTGGCTGGTTTTGCAGGCTGATTGCTGCAAGCTGAAGACTGCAGAGAGCGCTCTCCCAGAGAACAAACAGGAACCAGGCACCTCTAATGACCAAGTTGTCCTTGCACTGTGGATACAGTGCTCTGGGTTTATACAGGGCACCCTGGCTCTGGATTGGATAGTCAGATCATGTGCTCCTCCTGGCTTGCTCCCGGTTGGCTGCTGCAGATCATGTTCACAGATTCAAGATGGCGGCATCCATACACTGGAGGACAACAGTGTTTGGCGCCAGCAACATACAGGGAAACATGTGGTGGACATCAGACTACTGAGAGTGGCATGTCCCTGGAGGCAGAGAGCGGGCATGCCTGGAGAGAGCCACTGACAGGTGCATATAGTTTTAGGATCCCCTATGTCTTTTTACATTGTGTATTTTGTATGTCTTTATACATTATTTATTTTTTGCAGTACAGAGATATTTTATTTTAGATGGAATTAATATATTTTTTTAGATTAATATTGGAGTGCTGGCCTTATAATCATATGCACCTAGTGGTCGAAATGGAAATTTAGAAGTGACGGTATGGACATGTAGAAGGAGCGGTGTGGACATTTAGATGTGGGGATATGGACATTTAGATGAGGGGATATGGACATTTAGATGTGGGGTATGGACATTTAGATGTGGGGATATGGACATTTAGATGTGGGGTATGGACATTTAGATGAGGGGATATGGACATTTAGATGAGGGGATATGGACATTCAGATCTGGGGATATGGACATTTAGATGAGGAGATATGATGTGTGTGTAGGTGTATGTGTGTAGGTATGTGTGTATGTGTGTAGGTGTATATGTGTGTGTGGGTGTGTGTTGTATGATATTCACCTAAATTGTAATACCTCCGCATTATAATGATAACAGTCAACAGATGCTCCGCTAGTTCTTGGATTGGGAATAAACACATGTGCGTCTGCTGCACTTCCATTACAAATCTGAATCCAGGCTTCCATACTGGACATGTTTCCAACAGCGGGTAGGAAGAGGAGATCGTGTCCGCTAACTGGGACGGGGGAGTATGGAGAATGTACAGCGAGGGAGCTAGCGGTGCCTTCTGCGGTATTCAGAATCCGAGCTGTCCATATTTGTAGTGGGGACGGTGTGGAAATCTTAGGCTATTGTCTACGAATCGTACGTCAGTGCGTGCAAGGGGATGGGCCTCCCCACGCCGGTACGGAAGACGGTCAGTCTGCTCAGTGCTCTGGGTACTGTCCAAAAAGAGGTTCAGCCCCTTGTAAAAACCTGACTGGGCTACAGAAGGGTGGCGCTACTGAGTACCTTACAACAAATTCACTATTAGATAGATAGATAGATAGATAGATAGATAGATAGATAGATAGATAGATAGATAGATAGACAGACAGACAGACAGACAGACAGACAGACAGACAGACAGACAGACAGATAGATAGATAGATATTTAGTGCAGACAGCATGATAGTGTAGAAGTTCCTCTTCTTGCAGGACGCCCGGTGTGCTCCCTCAGGCACTGTTGTCTTGTGTTGTGTTACACTCTCAGCAGGTGTTACCATGCGAGCAGTGTCTGCCATTCCTCGCCTCGGGCTGTGATGAGCACTATGAAGTTCGCTCCCTGGCTCTGTCTGTCCTACTTTCCCTCACTCTCTTTCACTGGAGTAAATGGAGCTCTCGGGCCACGGCTGCTGATTCATCTCTTTGCCTCCTGCTTTAACCTTGTGAGGCTTCTTTATCAGTGTCTCAGCCTGACGTCCCCTCACAGGTAAATAGCTGGTGCCCAATGCGCGAGACTCATCTTTCCTACTCATTATCTCCTCCGTGCACAACTGGGGGTCTTAGGATGCTTCTTTTTGGGCGTTCAGGGCGTTTTGTTTTCTTTCAGATATAAAGCACTGTGGAATATTTAGATGGCTTATAAATAAATATTAATTAGAAGAATAATAAATCTGATAAATCATTCTGCCCATTAGATTGAAAGCTCTTAGGAACAGTTTCTTCATTCCTTCAGTCTACTTGTCCGTTCCCATCTCATCATGAAGGATCTTGTAATATTTTTCTTCTTGATCGTTCTGTATTTTGTGTTTATTCTTTGTTATTTTCTTAGTGCAGTATCTTTCCTGCTGCTCGCTGTGTGTATAATGAATAATTCAATAGCATATCGTGTTCCCTTATAAATAAACCTATAATAAAAGACCAGACGATGACTTCCAAAGTTTTTTCTTCCGGAGCCCCGATCCCGGCAATAAGAATATCTCGGAAAACTTAAAGTAGGGTCCACAGATTCTAAGTCCGTCTGTGAAGGGGGAGGGGTTTCCCATAGAACGCACGGGACTCAGGATACAACCTTGTATCTCTGCCACAGTTGCGCTCAGAGCCCAGCAGAAGCCAAGATCTGGATACGGTGGGTGTGGCATGTGAGTTATAATGTATTTGATTGGCTTTAATACACTAGACAATATTAGTGTGACAGTAACTCTGCAGGGCTGTTTTCCTGATAACACTAAGGGTGGATAGTATCATTGGGCCTGATCTAGAGCTACAATGTTGCGCTGAGCGCACTAACGCACTAATGTTCAGCGTAACATCGATGCACTCCCCCCCCGACACTCCCCCTGTCCCAGCGTAATTACACACTGTTACGCCAGCTGAAGGCTACCCTAACTTGGGTGTAAATATGCCGGAACCCTGAGCGTACCGACCTAACCCAGCCCTCCCTTCCTCATTTCCCTGCCTCCCCCCGTCTACCTTCCCTAACTAACGCCCTCCACCGTAACTACGTTGCAGTTACAGACGCCATATCCCCAGCAACTAAAATCCCTGTCTAGCAACATCTGCCCGCCGCATGCACAGATCAGCTAAACAGCCGATCTTACGCATACGCCCGCTGTACCTATGGCGGCGGTTGTAGCTCTGGATCAGCCCCATTATATTAAATTTTATGTTGACAACACTTAAAAGTCCTACACTAACTCTAATCATAACTGCTGCCTAAACCTAACCCTAACCACAGCCTAATCCCTACCGCAGCTTAACCCTAACTGTAACCTAACCTTACTTGCAGGTTAACCCTTATCCTTAACTGCAGCCTAACCACAGCCTAACCCTTAAACCGCAGCCTAACCCTACTTGCAGCTTAACCCTTATCCTTATCCTAAACTGTAGCAGAACCAAAGCCTAACCCTAGCCCTAACCACAGCATAACCCTTAAACCGCAGTCTAACCCTAACCCTAAGATAAAGTATAGTACTTACCCGTCCATGTTGCGTCGAGTCCAGCAGTGGAACTGTAGATCAGGTGTCACAGTAGAGTGAAGAATCGTTGATAGGGTGTTTGTCTGAATGGTTAGTGTCTGACACTCCTGGATTTGGTCCCCCATTCTTATGTGCTGGTCCTACAAATGCAGAATCCCATGCACCCGTTACTTGGATCGTACTGCTAACCACCCCCCTCGCATGGAAAGACTTTCAATAGTCAAACCTTACTTTAAATTTATATGTATACCACACACTGTAATACCAAACCAAACCCACTTGTGAGCAGAAATCTCTCCCTCTGTTGGACGTGTCATTGCTCTTGTCTGCATAGGGCGTGAAATGTGTTCCGGTAGCGATCAGGTAGCTCAGATGCGTGAGCAGGTAACGTGAAGTGGATGAAATCCATTCCAAACACACAGAAATGATGGGAAAATCCGAAGTTTGTATCCGCCCATCTCTTATCCCTCTATTACTCCTAAATCTCCATCAGCCCCCTAGTGGATAATGACAGCAACGCGGTAACATTAGAGATTTGAGATTTATTCAAATATTCTATAATCCGGCATCAACCCTACAATGTTTATTATGGACAATTTTTAATCGGCTTAGAGAAGCGTTGAAGTGGGGAGATAAGAAAATGTTCACATAAATAAAATCACCAAAACTAAAGGGGATTAAAAAAAGAAACAAATATTAAGATAGGGACAAATAAATTCTTTATGGCGACCATGGACTGATCCAGACTCACGCTAAATTATAGGAAAATAATTGCATTTTTTGTGGGCATATTGATGAGGTTGGACAGGGTTCTAGCGCTTGCAAGTATTTTAGGGGTTATGGATTGTAAATTCATGTGCGCCAGCAAGAAAAAACAAGCAAAATAATTCAGAGGATCCGCAATCGCTGAATTGCACGATCGAAACATCTGTGAGGTCACAACTTAACGCCTCCCACTTACGCAGACACACAATAGTTGCCAACTCTTCCTGAAGAGTGGGTGATGATCACCCAGACTTCCTGAAGTGTTGGCAATCTCCCTGATACTGATTCAGTTCCAGAAGTTATTGCGGTAAGATGACAGAGGAATTGTCTCCTATTTCCCTGCATTGAATAACGGTGTCCATTTTCAGGGAGACCAAGATGTAATCAAAGCCTGGCAGTTATCTAAGACAACATGACTTGGATAATGGAGTCGGAAATGAGAAATACACTTCGGTCTCTTGTGAATCAGCTACAGTGTCACCTACTTTTATCTCTTCTATAAAGATAAAGAAGTCAGCGGATCCTATTCACAAGCAGTCAGCGGATCTTATTCACGGTCTCCACAATAACACTGAAAGGATTTATTCCCTGACAATGTAACAATCAATAAATACAGATGCCGCCATTGGACCAGAACCAAACCTCTGCAAGCCTTCCGTACATATGGATATTTGGAAGTCTGCACACAAAAGGAAAGTGTCACTCCCATGGCGCTCCCCTCTCACCCGCAGACTTTGGACACATCCATAAACCCACCGCACAGATTCAGACCCTCCAACATGACCCATTCCATTAAGTACAATATAATCCGCTCCTGAGTTTCCAACTGTCACTCACCTGGTTAAAATGAATTAACTGATATTTAAATATAGTAACTGACATAGTAACTGACAGTTGGAAACTGAAGAGCAGAGCATATTTTACCTATTGGAATGGGTCATGTTGGAGGGTATGCAGATTGCGTTTCATGCACCATAGGAATAATTTAAGGCAGGTTTACAATGACTTTTTAGCCCAGCACCCCTTGCAGGGTTTAGGCACGTGGAAGGCATGACATGCCCTGTCGTATGTATCTCCTTGCAAGGTGATCCGCTACGGACACGGGGCTATTCATAGGACACACCCCTTTGTAAGTACAGAATCCCCCTGATATTCATTTGCAAAAATAGGCAGCCATGTGATAGCCGGGACCTTAATGTTCACATCTCCAGCTTGTGGAAAATCGCAGTAGTACAGAAAGAAGTCAGGCTGGGTTCTCATTGAGAGGAAATGTAGAGACGCAGGCCTGTGTTCAGAGTACCGGACGTATAACATATATGTCTGGTGTTTTACTGATTTTTACAACTGCGCATGTGTAGTAATTTTTTTTACGTAATCTATGTATCTTTATCTTACGTAGATTGTGTAAATGCGGTCTGAAAGACTGCGTTTATGCAATCTACGTAAGAAAAAGATACGTAGATTACATTAAAAAATGACTACACATGCGTAGTAGTAAAAATCGCTAAACACCGGACGTATATGTTATATGTGCAGTACTCTGAACACAGGCCGCACTGATTTGAACAAAACTATTGACAGAAAAAAAGGCATTAATATATCATTAACATCAGCTGGAAGACAGAGCTGGCGGCTGTGAAGTACAGTAGCTGCCATGTAGCTGGGCAGACTGGATGGGTCATGTGACTTTTATCTGCCGTCACTTTCTATGTTTCTATGTATTATTAGCATAATGGGATCCATTGGGGTCCCCTTTTCTTATAGGGGTAGGAACAATTCACAAATGATACGTCTTATGGAGGCCTTGTATGGAGATGGCTGGAGCTCCACTTTCCAAATCAGCACAAAGTCAGCTCCTCATTGATTATTTATCACCTCTGATTCCTGTCTACTTGTTCCAAGTTACCTGGAAACACAGATCCAGAAATATGAATATCCTGCAATCGGGTCATTGAGCACAAGAGGTAGAAGGATTCGCTATCGCTGGGCTGCGCTATCTTGCGTTTACAACAACACCACTCACAGGGCCGCCTTCAGAATTTCTGGGGCCTGAGACACTCCAGTCGGGCGCCACCCTTTATGTGAGGTCATCAGTGATGTCACATGGGCCCAGCAGACCTGCGTTACCATCTGGCCGGAACCATCTGTAATGATGGCGGGCCCCAATCAGCTGCGGGCCCGGGACAGTATTCCTGGCTGTCCCCACCCTGATGGCAGCCCTGACCACTCAGTCTTATTATGGGTAGCCGCCCGTATTGCACTCCTCTTAAAACATCTGACCTATTCTGATGCAGGGAAGCCTAGATAGTCCCAAAGGCACTTACACCGTGCTCATTGTAATATTTAAATACTGTCCCCCACCCACTAGCAGAATCACAGCACACCTGGTCCCGCCCTGCCTATGTAATCACTCCCTAAACTTTGGATCCATATCCGTACTGAGAATTCCACCCCAGAGCATGCACCGTCGCAAAATGCGGAGGCCTGGATCCCGTCCAAAGCGTACATTCCCCACTAGGTTTCATAGGTGTACACTATCTCTGGTATACTAAGGGTCAAAGTGACATTTTGCACGACGGTGTCAGCTCTGTTAGGGAAATGAATAACTGCGAGATGTGAGAGGCAATTTATCATCTGCTCAGCAATTAAAGCAATTCTCCTACTTTACAGACGCGCCAAATAATATTTCCTGATTGATATGGGGTGAATCAGTCAAGAGGTGGCGCCGGGCTTCTCCTGGCATTTGGGATGAGGGCCATGGACAGCTGGGGACATTGACACACAATGGAGGGTAAATGACGATCTGATCTGCTTTCCTCTGTAGGGAGGCTCAGTCATCATTTCTCTATAGCCAGTTCAGAATCCGGGTTATGATATTAGGGGATTTATATTGTAGCCTGTGTATACTGATGATTGGACACTGTGATGTTATAAGATTATTGGCAAAGGGGTGTGAGGTTCATGGAGGTTCATCAGTCCTGGTGAAAAATTGGTGTAGAATGTAGAATGAGGACAGGGGTGGATGTAGGCTGACAGGGGCCCCATAGAAAGGAGACAGGGCCCAATTGCGGATGGGGAAGCAGTTAATGGCAGACTGGTTGGCAGAGGCGTGTGACTATAGGGGGCGCGAAGGGTGTGGCTACTACGGTGCCTGGTGGAGACGGCTCCCGTGGCACTGTAAGAAAGCTGTCAGAGGGTGGTGCTGTTTTAAGCTGTCATCCTCTGACAGCTTCTATCAGGCAGCGGTCCCACCCTTGCCCCGCCCACATGGTTCCACCCAGTCCCTTCCCATCCAGACCCGGGACCTGCCTCCTGGCTATGAGAATAGCATTATATGGGCAACGTCAAAACTCAGAAAAACCCACAACAGGACCTGTGAAAACGCTTCAGCACCAGGGACAGCGCTATCTGCAGGACTCTGCAATCGGAGGAAAGATCGTGAAAGAAGGATAAAATGCACCGCATCTGCTAATAACAGATAAGACCATTGGAGTAACCTTTAAAAATGTTGCTTTGCTTCTTGCAGACAGGAAAGGTAAATCGGGACAAGTATGTGGCTTTTATTAAAAAATATATATACCTAACTACACAAATCATGTTGTCAAAGGCCCACCCAGCAGGGGTTGTTTGGGGGCGGAGTCAATGGGGCATCTGGCCTGGTCACGTCTTGGTCTGATTAAGATGAGTCAGTGCGCCGCCTGCAGGCTAAAAAGTTCCAGCCCTCCCTTTTATGAGAAACATCCCAAAATATTTGATCTTCCCCTAGACATTCCAGAAGAGATAATAAAGCATGATATGGTTTATAAAACATCTGCGCCTCTCTCTATGGCTGCTACTATAGTATTCTGTTATTGTGGTACTGCAACTCCAGGCATTAGTCTGTACATAGAGAATAATATAGTGCTTTGTGCTCCCCTTAACCCTCCATCTGCCCAGATGAAAGATTAACCCACATTGGGCCAGCATTGCGAATACCAGACACAGAGAAAAGTCTGTGTGTGCGTGTGTGTGTATGTGTGTGTGTGTGTGTGGGATGTATGAGCAAGACTGGAAAGGACAGAGAGACGAGAACCCAAGATCACAACTGTGAAGACAACACATTCCCACGCCCTGTCATCTGTGTTATCAATATGAATCAGATGTTCCCAGGCTGAGCCTCAACACACACACACACACTTTCACATACACACACTCACATATACACACACATTATTAAATACACATACTCACAATCACACACATATACAAAGACTCACATACACACACATTGTCACATACATACACACATTCACACACCTACATATACACACTCACAATCACAGTTACTTACACACACATTCTCACATACACACACACAAATACACATTGTCTCTCTATCTCTCTTTCTCTCTCTCTCACACACAAACACACTCACATATACAAAAAATCATTCACACACACAAACACATGCACTCACTAACACACAGACACATAAACACACACTCACAAACACACTCACATATACAAAAAATCATTCACACACACAAACACATGCATTCACAAACACACAGACACATAAACACACACAAACACACTCACATATACAAACACATTCACACACACCTACATACACAATCACACACACACGCACTCACACACAAATACACAATTAACACACACATGAAACAAACACAAACACATACTCACATATACAAACACATTCACACACCTACATATACACAATCACACTGATACATACTCACTCACACACATACATACACACTCACTCACTTACACACCACACACACACAAAGGCACGCATGAAACAACCACACACAAACATACTCAGTATGGTAAAGTAAAAAAAAATGAGTAACGCTGGCTGGCATAATGAATTCATACTAAAATATACACATTATTTATTTGTTGTTTTTTTTTTAAATATAATCAGAAGAAGAATTAAAGCTGCACAAGTACACATATGAGAAACAAAATCATAGGGGTGCTAGCTAAATGATTTCCAATTGCAATCCAATACAAACATTTTCCAAGAAGTAGGAAAAGAGAGGAAGAACTTATATAGGTGCACACCCAACAAAATTATTCTGCCAGGCATTACCTTATTAGATTAGTGTAGGGCATATTACTTGCCCGTGGGTGGGCTGCTAGTCTCTATGGGCTTTATCTACGAAGATCGTTTTCACATGATAAAGCCCGTTTATGTGTGAAAACGGGCTTTATCATATGAAAACGAAGCACTCCGGGGGTGATTCAGAGATGCGATTGCGAAAAGATTGCAAACACTGTGTGAATGGACCTTGTGTTGTGTCAACAAGCTTGTCACTTGTACAAGTCTTGCTATTTCACTGAAATATGTGAAAATATGTCAGATAGGTAGGCTTCAGTTTCATCCCTTAAAAGAAGTGGAAAAATAGCACAGCTGTGCAGTATTAGTAAGCCCAAATGGGTTTGGTTGCTGCTTCGAACGGCCGTTATTCGACATCCTATTTTCGACAAGAGACCGCAAACAAATGTTTCTTCCCCGTAGGAGTGGGGTAAGTTAAGAACCCTAGATGGAATACACAGTGCCAAAGGTTAAGTATTTCCTCAACCCCAACCCTTAATGCTCAATCTAACCCTATTCTTCTGTTACCCAAACTTTCCCCTCTCTTTGGGCTCTATTTACTAAGATCATTTTCATATGATAAAGCCCGTTTTGCGTAGGAAACCATGGGCACGATCACATTAACCCTCCCGATCGCCAGCCCGCTCTAATGAATGCAAGCCGGCATTTACTAAGTGTCAGCACGGATTTTAACAATCCGCAACGACGCGCTAAATAACGCCATCTGAAGATGGCGTTAGGGTAAGTATTCCAGTGGTTTCTCCATGTAAACCCCTCTTCCTCCCCCTAATAGCTGTTATTAGGGGGAGGAAGAGAGAGGTGCATGTCGGGAGACCTCTGGAATACAGTTAAGTAAAAAAAACATAAAAATCCAAGTAAAATAAAAATATTAACTAGTTTTAATAAAATTCTATATAATAAACCTTCAATAAAAAAAAAAAAAGAATGAAGCTTTAAAATTTACCTGACCGGAGCGTGTCTGTCTCTGATCCCGGAACATGCGCAGTGATTTTGCCTTTTGAGACTTGAAATTTTACAAGACCCAAAAGGCAGCTACTGTGCATGTGCCGGGACTCCATAGCCCAACGATGTCAGCAAAAGGCTCACTGACCATCGTGGGACCTCGCCGGAGGGGTAAGTATTAATAAATACTTCCCACGGTCCTGCAGCGAGCCTGGTTGCTATGATTAGCGCTCAATGATACCTTATGTATGAAATAAAAGTACATTTTATAAATTTAATTTGGTAACATGAATATGTTATGGGGGTCATAAGATTTTCCTCTCTTTTCCTACTCCTTGGAAAAATGTTTCTATTGGATTGCAATTGGAAATCATTTAGCTAGCACCCCTGTGATTTCGTTTCTCATATATGTACTTGTGCAGCTCTAATTTTTCCTCTGATTATATAAAAAAAACAACAACAAATAAATAAAGAATGTGTATATTTTAGTGTGCACCTATGTGCCGATTTTCCTCTCTTTTCCTACTCTTTGGAAAATTTTTGCATTGGATCACAATAGAATATAGCTGACTCCACCAGCGCCTCCCTAGTGGTCTGAATGAGCAATGACGCCATCCGGACTTTAAATAGAGATCATCAGAACTTTTCTGTCTTTGGTGTTTATAGTGTAATCTGGTCACATTCAGCGGATGGCAGAACAAGTGATAACATTTTATACTAAATACTAAAATACTCATGTCCACGGATTCTACATTTATTCAGTAGTGGAAAACTACTAAAACCGACCCTGCACTTGTGGAGTATCAGTCAGGGGCATAATTACAGGGGGTGTCAAGGGGCCCGGAGGAGAGGGGGGCAATTGGCAGCCACTCCCCCTGCACTGTAAGCAAGATGTCAGAGACTGACAGCTTAAAACAGCGCTCAACACTACATGTATGAGTGTATGTATGTCTAGCGCCATGTATGAGTGTATGTATATATAGATCCATGTATGAGTGTATGTATAGCTCCATGTATGAGTGTATGTGTGTATAGCTCCATGTATGAGTGTATGTGTGTATAGCTCCATGTATAAGTGTATGTATGTATAGATCCATGTGTGAGTGTATGTATAGCTCCAAGTATGAGTGTATGTGTGTATAGCTCCATGTATGAGTGTATGTGTGTATAGCTCCATGTATGTATAGCGCTGTAGCACTCAGCACTCATACATGGAGCGGCGAGCACTGTTTTTAGCCGTCAGTCTCTGACAGCTTCTATTTGTCAGCTGTCCCATCCAGCTCCACCCCCAATCCAGCCTGGCTCCGCCTAGTCCCACCAATTCAGGCTTTGGTCCGCCTGATCCACAACCGAACATACACCTCATGGCGTCGCCTGTTTCTGCATAAGCCCAGAACAAATGTGTATGCAAGTACAGGCCATATATATACAAAGGCAACTCACTGTTGCGACAGCCTGCCTTCAGAGCGGGCGTTCACTGGGAAGAAATGAAGGTCGTCAGTGGACAGTAAGGGCTTCTCATGCAGGGCTGTATTCAGAGCTTGCGCAGAAATTTTGTAACATAATCTACGTTACTTCTTGCAACGTAGATTGCGTATACGTATTACGTTACAAAATTTCTGCGCATGGGCAGTAGCACATTTCTCAAAACTTCGGCCTCAATTGCATTGCGGCCGGAGCTCTGAATATGGCCCGCAATCCAGATCCAAGAGCTGACCTAAGTATTCACGGGTGTGGGTCCCTGGAAAGAACAGCGCTATTTCGATAGGGACGTTTTCTCTCAGTCAGTTTCGAACTGGCTGGGATTTCAATTGCATATGCCTTGATGAGACATTGCAATCAATCCACGGAGCACCAAACGTGGTGCTCCGAAAGTTAAGGTTGTAAACTACCCCAATCTTTCCCCTAATACTAACCCTAACCCTCCCCTTCCATTACCCCAACTATCCCTTTCCCGCAGTCTGCCCCTAACCCACCATCTCCCGCAGCCTGACCCTAACCCACCATCTCCCGCAGCCTGACCCTAATCCACCATCTCCCGCGACCCTAAC